>APFE030338615.1:393968-427289 GCA_000404065.3 Pinus taeda
CATTTATACATACTTTCCACTATATAATTCATAGTTTTATTATAAAAAAACCCTCATTAACTTCCAACACCACTCTAGATGAATTGAAGACCAATTCATTATCATCTACATCATCATTTTTCTTCTTAGGAGTGCCTTTTGTTTCCTCATTACCAATCCATACATAAAATTCAACTCATTATTTACATAGTTTATAATGTTTATTTTCATAGAAGGGTCATTTATTTCTTCATTGTTGGTCTTTGTACAATACTCGATTCATCATTTACATCATACTTTTTCTTCCTTTTAGGAGGGTTGTTTATTTACTTGTTGTCGGTTTGTATACACCATCCAATATATGAAAAATTGAGTGTTTGAAACACGTTATCGATTATTATTAAGAAGTACATTTTAGTAAAAGACCAAATAAAAACTTTAATCCCCCCTTTTGCAACATTTCTCTAAAGCTTTTATGCTTTTTTCCACTCATATTGTGAACACTCTTATTTAGTTTTTTCAAAAATTTTCTCTACATGAGACAAGTTAACCAATATATATCCTTTAACTCTACATATCATTCTTACTTCTATATTGAAATTCCAAATAACTTTCCATGTCCTCTTCTTGGGATGTGCTTGCCTCATACTCCTTATTATAAACTTTTCCTCCAATTTTCTATTATTCATATTCTATTAATAAAAGTTCTATATAATCAACTACACAAACTATGAAATATGTTTTACAAACTAAGTTAATAATCTCATACTAAACCATTTTTAGGTCTAATAGTGTGTTTTATATAGTAATATGCATAAGTGTACATTATACAAACATACACACATATGCATATTTACTATATTGTACATGCTACTAAAACCAAAATATTTTTTTAAAATAAGACATAACCAGTTGGTGCTCTATACACCAACACACACATCAATGTGAGCCCATGGGGGATAACTCAATTGGTAATTCCCTTAATAATTAAGTGTTATGTTCCTTGAGATTCTAGGTTCAAACCTCCCTGTAGGTCAGCAAAAAAAAACAAACACATCAATGTGACATTACTACATAATGGACACCACATAATTTTATTTATTTATTTATTTATAAATTTTAATTTAGATGGAAATATCAAGCAATGCACTCTCTAGTAAATAATGCACCATGTATGTTTACTTGATGGTGTGCAACATAGAATTTGAGTATGTTATTAGATCCAAAAACGTTGTTGTTGCTGTTTTGAATATTGTTAGCTTGGGATTGCTCATTGCAATATATATATCTATATATTGCAATGAGCAATCCAAGCTAACGATATTCAAAACAACAACAACAACGTTTTTGGATATTCAAAACCTTAGATATAGGTACCAAAAACCAACAAATACCAAAAGCCCCAAAAATATGAATTGGCATTGTGAAAGAGGAAAGAGACTAAACCCTTCTTACTAGGGTTAAAATGACATAAAACAAAATGGAAGCAACAAGAAATATAGGGTTTGTAACAATGAAGGAAAACCTAAAACCCTTCTATTTTTTATGTACAATACATATTTATGGGAATAGTACAATTTTTTGAGAATTTTTAAATCGGGGGAAAACTTGAAATGAAGAGAATGAAGCCATGTACCTAAAATTTTTCCTTTACAAATTTGAATGTAACCCAGAATGATCCCTTGCAAATTCAAATCTTTAAACATCCTACCCACCCCAATATCTTCCCTAGCGAATCTCTCTCGGACAAGTTTCCCATCTAACATTTGCAAAACAAAGTAATAGGGATTAGGGTTTTGTTTAACTCACTTAAATAAAAAAGAAATTCTCACTCATTTTTTTGCTTTATGTTTCAGTGCATTAATGATAAATGTGTGGCTTATTTTTAAAAAGCATGTTTTGGTTTGCACTACACCAAAGTTAAATGCACCAATGTGCTATATTGACATAAATTCATCAAAGTAACAATCTACAACGAAAGTAGAAGTGTAAACCTATGTAATCAAAGCTTTGTGGATGTTTTAATATAATTTATTTTCTAATTACATCAAAATAAAATGCACAAGTGCATTGATTATAAACATATGCACTAGTGTGCTACTATAAATGAGGTGTGTCACTTTGTTAAACAAGGTCTTGTAAAGTTAATTTGAAGTTAGACTATTACAATCTTCACAAATTTTCTTTTAATAATGCAAACATAAATTACAATACTCCATATAAAACATAATGATTAATATAATCTAAACCTCATGGGATGTGTTATGTATTAAATATTTAAGATATCATAATATAATAGAGTACACACCATGTATGGAATGTGAGTGTGGAGCAAAACTCCAAGAGAGATAAGAGAGATGAATTACATAATAAATCCTTAAAGAATAGGAGAACCTCCTCCAAGACTCTCCCTCTAAATTTGTGACCAACCTTTTCATATTCCCAACTTGAGATATAAGTTTATACTCACCAAATCTACACTATAAATCCTACATATCAACTGGCGGAATAAGCCCTACCATACAAAGGGCGCCCAATAGAGTGTGGGGGGGCCAACTTGGAGAAGAGAGAGAAGCAAAGGAATAAGTGAAATAACTTAACCAACTATTTCATATTTTCTCAGAGCCGTTGATTCTAATTGAGTCATTCCCATCCAAATAAAATGAAACTAATACCTTAATGCATTACATCTAAATCACAGTTCCTTCAACAATGCCACCACAGCACACTACACACACACACATAATATATTATATATATATAATTATATACTATATATATATATATATATATATGGTCATTGTACGTGTAGTCCTTTTATCAAGTTGACCCCTATTACATATACAACTAACTTCTTACTAAATACATTTAGCTTAATATATGCCCCCCTTGGGGTCACATCATAGTACCCTCATTCAAAAAACTTTGAACTCAAAGCTTTGTAATTAAAGGCTTTACATGTGATGAAACCAAATAATATGAATTCCTTATATTCATGCTTTCTTGATCTCAGTGATGATGATCCATCCATCTAAATTTAGCTCTTTATGGTCTTAATCCTTGATAGTTAGGTGTCACATAATTTTCTTCCCTTTGATTCCAATGAGTTGTTATTGTTGCTTCTCCAATTTGTTGCAATTGTTGGTCTCTAATAAATTTTCGTCAATGAAGGGTTTTGTGATGCCCTATTCCATGAATATTACTCATTATTCCATCTTATTCCTTGGTAATGTCATTGTCAATATTCTTGTCTTCCTTGAAAACTTTCTTAGTGATGAGGGTGCCAACATGGTTTCACATTTGATGGTTTCCCTTCATTCTACATAGCCATGTCATCTATATTCTTTTAAGAGACAATGGAATCCTCTCCCCGCTCTACTTAGCCTTTGAGATAATACCATCATATTTGACATGTACATATTCAAGATGAACCTCCGCCTCCTTTAATTATTTTCTAATGATCTTCTTAAATCTTGGCTTCCTTCTCTTTTTGAAGCTAAATGGTAATATTTTACATCAATTTATTTCTTCCTTATATTGAAAGAAATTGTCATTGATGTCAAAGGTTGTCCAAGAAAAAGAGAATGTGATACTCTTTCTTTGAATGCATTTTTATTGCACTTAGCTAGCTTAAATGAAATCATAACATAGATGGTTGGAAAGATTATTTTGAGACCTTTCCAATGGTATATGAAAATTCCTCTAACTCCTCATGTTTGAGGAGATATGGATTTTTGAAGTTTATTAATTAGGTTTCCTTTGATCAGTTGCCCCAAGCTAGTGACAAGTCGGCCTCATAGTGACGGTTTGGAGCACTATATATAGACATGAGGAGGAGTCATTTAAGTAATTCACTCAAGGAAAATTCAAACCTTTTTAAACAAGCGAAGAAATCAAGGGTTTCTAGGGTTCATATCTCATGAACCAAAAGTGAAGAGAGGTTGGATTGGGGAGGCTATTTCTGGAAGGGCTTTTAGCATAATTTTCGAGGTTCTTTTTGGCACATTTTTAAAACCATTTTTGGTACAATTTTTTTGATTTATTTTGATACATTTTGAATAGGGTTTTTGGCACACTTTTTAAAGTTTTCTACTTCAGATTAGAAGGATGTTATGAGCCTACACCTTAGACAACATGTAATACTATAATTTTTTTCTCTTGTGTAGTGTATGTGAAAGGGCCAATATCTATGGTACGAGAGTCCTTATTTCTCTTTATTAAAGTAAGGGTGACAGGGTGGAGCAAGGCAAGGGATTTGTAGCTTCCTTCAAGTTGATACTTGTAAACATTAAAACTATTTAAAATAAGATTTTTTCATAAATTAATGTGTTGTCGATAAGTATTATTTGCATGTTATTTTTGAAGTTCTAAACAATTGTTAAAAGTGTCCAATTCTAATTCATCCCGCTCTCAGTATTGGTTATATTTTCAACAATTGGTATCAGAGTAGTTTACCTTTACAACAATCTAATCATTGGAAAGAAGATCGTAAACAATTATGGATAAAATGGAAGGTCTCTCTCCAAATACAATTAAAGTGTTTGATGGAAATGATTATACATTGGAGAAATAATATGGAAAATTACTTGATGGCTTTAGGATTGGATATCTAACTCTCTATTGTTAATTGTTATAAAGTTCCAAAAAATCCCCCAACTGATCTCGATGAGAAGAAATTATTTAGCTGTAATTCAAAGGCTCATCATGCTATCACATGTGGATTGTCAAAAACCATTAAGACTGTAAAATCACACCTCCTAACCCCAAAACCCAACCAGAGTTAGATGGAGGAGGTTACTCTGTTGACCCAACCCCAAAGGTAGAATTATGGTAAGATTTTTTATTCGCCCCCTAGAATTTCAAGTAAACAACATCATTTCATTTGTCTCGTTGAGACGATTCCAACGATATAAATTTCACCTGAATCTGACTTATGGATCAAAAATTACAACCCTTTAAACTTAATATAATTACACCTCGCCACCTCATCATGATTTCCACGTGGCAGCTACACAGAGGCCCACATGGCAGGTGTTGAGGTGCATGGACCCGCAACATACCCACTGGGCACCCGATGCACGACCATCATGGACAAGTTCACGTGGTGGGTGCAAATCCCAATGGAAGTCGGGGTCGAACCTCATTCCGTAGGTCGTGTTTTAAGCAGCTAGGCCTAACTCCAAACCTATGATCTAGGTCAAGTTCAGCTCGACCCCACTTGGCACCATAATATAATGGGTCGGGTCAGCCCAAATCCTGACCTGGTCGACCCCTTGACCATGGACGAACCTCGACCACGATCGAACCTCGACCAACGGTCGTAGAGAGCAAGGTCACCCATCGAAGGTCGGGGCTAAGCCCACCGGATGATCAGACATTTTGGCCGACTTCCGACCTGGTTGACCTATTGAACCATAATTTAAATTTTAGCTTAAAATTTAGCCAGTTTCTAGCATTCAACAAAGTTAGAATTCTTCTAAATTTTTGATCTTTTCCAACATTACTTTGAGCCCCTTATATCCATTAAATTCATAAAAAAATTATGAACAAAATTAAGACATAATCAATCATATACAAGTGCATTTCTTCACAAAATTACAGAGAGTTGTAATAGCTCACTAAAAGAGCATAAACTTGCTTTCCTTGACTCAACAACCCTATCCACTAAGAAAATAGGTGAACATGACTCATAAACTCTTGCATACTTTAATTAAATGACACAATGCAACTACAAGGGGTGGCATCATGACTTCTTCCCTTCAATCAAGAATTTAGTAATTATTATGCAACAAATCTGCAAGTATTTTTACGAGAAGTTAAACATGCAATCAAAGAGGAGATTACAAATCATTCCACACTAGCCATTAACAATGTTGAGTACTCATTTTTACTAGTGCAACCCAACATCATCATGGTGAAGTAACCCTTGCATACAAGATGTTGGTGTAAGACCATACATCCCCTACATTTTGCATCCTCATATAGCTTGCAAATTTTCACACAATAAACATGCACAATACTGTAATTTAAACAAAATCCTATCACTACAATAAGAAAGATTTCATGCAGGTTAGCGGATGAACATAACCATTATATCCACATGCTATTCTATCACTCTTACATAGTGAAATCAATAAGAAAGATTTTCGATTTCATGAGAACAAGAGAGATACTTATATAAAAACTAATAGGCAACTAAGTGTGGGACTATGACTCTCCACCCAAGCATAGACAACTGTAGCCAAGTCTCACTTGCAGTTGTCAGCCCTGAGCCAAATTATAGATGCTGAGGGTTCTTTTGCTTCAGGGTCTAAACACATCCATCAGTTGAATTAGGGACTTCAGAGATTCATCCATCTCTACCCACCAACTGAATTGAAACCACCAAACTGTACATGGATTCTACATACTAGTTGTCTCCACCCTTCAAAACTCAACATTGTGGTTCCATCCAATTCAAGGATTCCATAACTTGCAGTAAAATCAAAATAAAACAAGGAAGCATCTAGAAATCCTCAAATAATTTTCCAGGATTAATTTCTCCACCCTAGGCCTTAGGTAATTCCTAAGAAACATCATTTCCACTCTCCTAGCCAATGGGGACTCGAGAGGCAATTAATTCCTCACTTGGTGATTTCTTCCTACTCCCTTTCCAACATAAAACTCATTCATTGTCGTTGTTCTACCTTTTCTTGGCATTCAATTTTCCTTTTTCTCCATAAATACCTGTGCTCTCTTCTTTTCCATCTCTCTCCCTTCTCTTTTTCTCTCTTTTCTCTTGTTGCTCGAATTCCTCTTGTTCTTCCCCCCCTCTTCTAACAATTTTGACTTCTCTCTCTTTTGTTGTGTTGTCCCTTGACCTTTCAAATTCCTTGCTAAGTTGTCCTCTTTCCAACAATTTGAATTTGATCTTTCTCTTGCTACCTTTTGGCAGTAACTCCTACCAACAAGATCTTGTCAACTAATTTGAAATGTGCCACTTGTCTAACGGTTCCCCTGGCAGTTTTAAATGTAGTTGTTTTTTATTTAATTAATGTAATAGGTGGCCAACACTTCCTTCCAACTGACAACATGCCATTCTTCATTTTCAATTTCCTGTACATTCATATTATTCCTGCGAGTATTCACCCCAACAAGTACTCACCCCATCCCTTTGGAATCTATGTCCCATTTCTCAACCCATTTTATTTTTATATGAAAAATATTTACATTGCATACATAAATGTAACTAATTGGGGTTGTTACAAACCCTTCTCCCTTGGGGGAAGACCATCCTTAGTGTTCTTATTCCATATGAAACACCAAAATATTTCTTACAGACAAACATATACTGTTTATGGAGCTTTATAAACAAAATTTATACAATGTTTACAATTTATATACATTTGCTGCAAACAACAAATAAAAATGGATATGATTCCCTCATTGAATCATCCATTTACCAAGTGGCTTCATTGGGCCCAAAGTGCTTCCATTTCACTTTGACTTATTCTATTGCTCGATTCCGGAGAGTGAGGCTCCTTCGGTCTAGTATGCACAATGGCTTTGGCTCGAATTCTCCCTTTGGTTCCACTTAGAGCACAAACCAATCAATCACATGATTAAAATCCTGTACATATCTTTTAAGAAAAGGAACATAAAAAACATCATGGATTTTAATTGATGGAGGTAAGGCTAGCCTATAAAAAACTGATCCTATCCTTTCAATCATCTCAAAAGGCCCATAAAACCGATGTGCTAACATGGAACAAGATGTTTGGTCAATTTAATTTTCTTAAATTTCTTACAAAAATTATCGACCAGAATTGGTAAACTTGTGAAGTGCAAGTGCACTATATATGCTAGAAGCCTTCTTGAGTTTATTAAAATAATTATTGTGTTTATTTTAAGGATTTTCTTTATTTTTATGTTCCTAATGAAATTGATGATTTACCATTAAATTCCTACAATCAACTCTGAAAAGAAAATTAAAACAAACTATCATGATCCTATTTAACTAACTATCGTTGGTTTCAAAACAACTACTATGCAAGGTAATGGAAAAGTAAAACTTCTTTGTAAATTCTATGAAAAATTTCTTTAAGATAAATTGTGTTTTTGAAAAGAAACTAAAAAGAAAGTTATTCTAAAATCTGTGAATAAACTACTAGAAAGACAATTATTTATGCTCTAAAAGAGAATCACTTCTATTCTAGAATGAATTTATAAAGCATCCTATGTTAAGATCTCTACACTACAATTAACAATTCAATTTTGAAGTGATAAAGCAAAAACATAAGGAATGTAATATAACAGATGTATTCACTTTGAAAAGAAGAAGAGTATATACATGGTTCTATTTTATATAGCATATAAATGATTAAAATTGGTAGACAACAAACAAAATACTGTAAACAAATGGCTATAAATAAATTTAAGCTATGATAATGAAATTATGGAAATAACGAAAATGAAATGACAAAGCTAAACGTAAAAGATTGAACCTCAACTGTCTGCAGGGGCCCTCCACAAAACAACAGGTTTTAGAACTTTAATTGTTAAAATTGGCAACTAGGGTCAAACTCCATGTGGGTCATCTTATTTATGGAAACTGGTATTTTTCTTGGATCCCTCTCATCTAGAGGTGTAGGATTGATAAAAAAATCATCGGATTCTGATAAGTATCCATGAGTTATGAATTTATTTGTGTTATAAGACAATTCGTCAAGGTCGACCAACAACTAAATAATACCCACATATGCTCAACATTTTAGTATAAAAGGAGATGACTTGAAGTCATTTCACACACACTTCACTCTTGATTTCTATCCATTTGTTCTGGGTTTTAGTGGCAAGAGAAATCTAGAGAGGAAGCCCTAAACGCAGGAGGAAAGGAGGCTAATCTATCTGCCCTAGCCACAGTCCTAGCAAGCCCTAGCTTATGACAGCTCTATGCATCCACCTTGTGCAACATAATCTCTAGAAGGGACTCGTTGGAGAAGGGACATCTCTATGCCCTAGCTGCAACATAAGGAGGCGGGAACAACGTATTGTTTTGGGCTTGTTACAGGGTAAGAGCTTCTGTTAGGAGGGCTGAGGAGCTGGGCTAGAAGGCCGCAATACCAAGTCTACTTCAGCAAAGGAGAGGGGACGTTAAGGTCACCATTGTGACTTTTGGAGAGCGAAGTTACCTTGTTGCTGGCTGCAAAGGAAAGGAGCCCATATTTTCTCCTTAAGGTCTGTTTGAAGAGGAAGCAAGATCTGTGTGAAGGCTGTCCTCATAGAAGGTTGTTCTGGGCAAGAAAACCAAGGAGAATCCTCTCGGAGATAGGCCGAGTAAGGGATCTAGCTAGGATGATTAAGCTGCATGCCTGTAAGTGTTGTTTTGAGGGTCAAACAACCCTATACATGGAGATGTAGGTACCTCCTCAAATAGCGAGGTCACTTACTTTGTAAAGAAAGGGAGGCCGCATAATTTAAGGTGGGTTTGGCATGATCATTAGGCTACTGTAGGTTATAGGAGGATGCCCTAAGTAGTGACCAGAACTCTGGCCATGGACAACAATATGGAAACATGGAATAGCAATAAAAGTGGGAAAACAGTGTTAGCATCAATGGCATAGTGCAATGATGGCACAACGGGACAACAACAACAACAAGGTGACCCATGAAGTTTGAATGCATACTAATGTGATAGTGCAGCAAGATGCATGGGCAACATAATAGCAGTAATGACATGTGGCAATAAAAGCACATTGGGACAACAATAACAATGCTAAACAATGGGATAGCAACATGGTGTTGCAAGGGACAACAACACAATAAGTGGTAAAACAGGACATGGTGCTTGTTGGAGCTTGGTAATTGGGACAACAAGCTATGACATGGCACAACAATACTAAACAGTGGGACATCAACAAATGCAATCATGGTGGAGCATGGTAGATGGGACAACAAAGACATGGTGCTTGCATAAGACAACAAGCAATCATGGTGCAACAATATGATATGTGCAACATGGGAGTGATGTCCATCATAGTGATGATGGGTGCACCACGATGCAACATAGTGAGGTGCAACATGATGATGAGGTGCAACACTATGATGGGTGATGGAGTCACCTGGGAGAATCAGTTGAAGCATCTTGTCTTCAACTGAGTTTAGCTACCTCATGTATCATCTTCTTAGAGATGATCTATGCTCTTATTTAAGATAAGTCAAAGTGTTGACTTCTGTTGTAAATGTACTATCTCTCTCTTTGCTGTACTATTGAAGAACATATAAGAAGAATTGATTAAGGGTTTCCCCACACTGGGGTTTGTCCCTAGCTAGTGCCACATCTTGTGACCTCTTGTCTTGGCTTGTCTTCTACGATCTATGTTTATGTTCTATATGCAATTTACTTTAATGCTGATGTGATTGCTAATCTGGGAAAGATATTGAGCTAACTGTGAAAATTGAAATAAATTTCTCTAAGCATAGAACAAACCTAAAATTAACATGGTATCAGAGGTGTGGTGAAGACAAAGCCCAAGTAAGAGTGAAAGAGAAATCACCGAAGACAGTTGGGAAACGACAAAAGGATCAATGGATTCCTCATCTCTCTTCTAATTCACCAAGGGTGAAGTCGAAGCAAAGAATATTATCATAATGGCACAACGAAAGCTTCTGATGGCCTATCTAAAGATCACTTCAATGGGAAATCTAGATCTAAGGATAGAAGGAAAGGCAGATGCTTTGTTTGTAATAAGTTCGGCCATTATGCGAAGGAATGTCTAAATGGTAGGAGCACATCACTTGATGATGATAACAATCATTCCATGCACATATTCAATGATTGGAGGAATGACAAGTAATGTAGGTCATCAAGGAAATAATCGACTCTTCAAAGGAAGCAAGGAACCCCAGGTATGAAGAATCAAATTTTGCCTTTGGTAAGATAAAGCAGCATTATATTATATTGGTCCTCTCCTCCTGACCCTTTGGGAATCTGGCTTATTGATTGTAGTGCTTCAAGGCACTTCATTGGATAGAAGGGTGCTCTCTCTAATTTGGTAGAGATGGAAACAATCGTGGGATTATACTTGGAATTGATGCCACCTATCCCAGAAAGGGTGTAGGGAATGTTACCCCTCAATTGAATGAGGGAAACTTGATTCATTTACAATAATATCTTTTATGTACGTGATCAGAAGAAGAACCTGGTGTCCATTTCGACAATGGAAATCAAAGGTTTTTGGGTGGAATTCATCGATGGAAACGTACGTGTTTGAAAATAGAATTTTCAAAGATGCTTTTACTCATGGGTTCATGGTTGGCAATTTGTATCAAGTTGCAAGATGGTCCATTGGTGACCATGTCAGTTGACACATCTCATCTATAGCACCGAAGGTCTGCTTATTATGGGGCCCTACCCGATGTGAGTCAAATGGTGACAGGGATGCTTGAATTCAAGAAAAGTATGAAGGTACATGTCCGAGATGTATCGAAGGAAAATATTACAAGGGGACCATTCCCCTCATGTAGAAGGTCCATAGGATTGGAACAACCTGTGGGGTTTGAGATTCATGAACGAGAATCTCATGTATGCAGGTGGAAGAAAGCCCTCTATGGCTTGAAGTAAAACACCCCGGGATTAATATGAGAGGATTGATAGTTGTATGATGAAGCTAAGATTCACTAGGAGTGAAGCCAATCCAAATCGTTGCTTGAAGGTTGTGGATGATAAAACTCTCATACTGGCACCTTTTGAGGGCAACCTCTTTCTGATGGTGCGGACCCTCTCATTGGAAAAAGGAAGAGGGAGTTGGATTCCAAAGTTGAAATGGTGAGCCCGTGACTACCTCAATGGATCTTAACTTTAAGAAGTTATCTGGTAGTGATGCCGGACTAGATTTCGGACTGCCTCTGAGTTCCATAAACTCATTTGCATTTATGTTCTTGGTGAAATTCCGTCTGGATATATGTTTTGTAGTTAGCATGTTGGGCTCATATTTTGGATGAGCCTCACTAGATTGGTGCCAATAATCTTCTCAGATATATTTGGGGCACAATATCTCATGGATTGAGATACACTACCGGAAATATGAAGCTACATGATTATTCGAATGTTGACTAGGTAGGTAGTGTGGAGAGCACCTCTGAGTGCTGATTCTCTTTGGCTTCTACTTGATATCCTGGATGACCAGGAAGTAGAAGACGGTTACTTTGGGCACTGCTGAGACTGAATACATAGCTACGAGTATGACCTCGTGTGAAGCTTCCTAGTTGCAGAAGCTCTTCAGTGAGCTGTTTGAACACATGATGGATACCACTGTGATCTTTTGTGTCAACCAAAGGGGTATTCAACTATTGAGGAATCATGTAATCTATAATTTCTCCAACGTATAGGCATCAAATACTACCTTATCTAGGATATGGTACATCGATGAGCGAGAAGGCTCCATCGCATTGAGACTGATGTACAAGTCGCAGACATTCTTTTGAAGCCCTGGGGAAAGGTCAAATTTGTGACTTTCCCAAATGACTTGGAGTCGTTGAGAGACCCTCTTATGAGGGTCCTGCATGATGCATGCATTGAGCTCTGGGAGCTCTTGGGGTCTTCAGTTACTTCTTGGAGCAACAAGAAACCATAGTGTGACTCACCCTCCCCTAATGGTGCACTGTGTTTAGGGTGAATGGTTCAACCTTCCCCTGTGATTCCATGTGGAGACTTATGGACAAGATGAGTGGTTCTCCTATCAAGGCATCCTACTAATGTAGTCTAGGACTCACGGGAAGTACCTCTCATCTGGCCAATGAGTAGGGAAATGGGGTTAGGGACTATAGTAGTACTATCGATGGCCGCATCGTTGTATCTACCGTGCTCCCTACGGTAGGATGACTTCCATTGACCTGAGACCAATGAAACTGATTTGGGATCAATGAAACTGATCTGGGATCAGTATGAGTGGTTTGAGACACTTTATTTTGATATTGATTTGGGATAAATTGGAACTGACTTTGGGTCAGTAAGAGTGACATAACTCACTCTCTTGGAAATGATTTGGGATCAGTAAAAGTGGTATGACACACTCTCTTCATATGGAACTGACTTCGGGTCAGTCGAGAATGGTATGAGACATTCTCAATCAATTCTTCTTCTTCATGGTTCAACAGAGCAGAGAAGGCAAGGCACTGATGGCAAAAATAGTACAGTCTAGCAGACGGATCAAAGGATGAAATTCTCCCTAGTTGAGAGGGAGTGTTAAAATTGGAAACTAGGGCCAAAATCCATGTGGGTCATCTTATTTATGGTAGCTGGTATTTTTCTTGGATCCCTCTCATCAAGAGGTATAGGATTAATCTAAAGATCATCTGATTCTGATAAGTATTCATGGAGTTATGAATTTATTTGTGTTATAAGACAATTCATCAAGGTCGACCAACAACTAAATAACACCCACATGTGCTTAACATTTTAGTATAAAAGGAGATGACTTGAGAGTCATTTCACACACACTTCACTCTTGATTTCTCTCCACTTGTTTTGGGTTTTAGTGGCAAGAGAAATCTAGAGAGGAAGCCCTAAGTGCAGGAGGAAAGGAGGCTAATCTATTTGCCCTAGCCGCAGTCCTAGCAAGCCCTAGCCTATGACAACTCTATGCATCCACCTTACGCAATGCAATCTCTAGAAGGGACTCGTTGGAGAAGGGACATCTCTATGCCCTAGTCGCAACATAAGGAGGTAAGAACAACGTATTGTTTTGGGTTTATTATAGGGTCAAAGATACTATTAGGAGGGGCCGAGAAGCTAGGCTAGAAGGCCGCAATACTGAGTCTACTTCAACAAAGGAGAGGGGACGTTAAGGTCACCCTTGTGACTGTTGGAGAGAGAAGTTACCTTGCTGCTGGCCGCAATGGAAAGGAGCCTTGATTTTCTCCTTGAGGACTGTTTGAAGAGGCAACAAGATCTGTGTGAAGTCCGCCCTCATAGAAGGTTGTTCTACACAAGAAAACCAATGAGAATCCTCCTGGAGATAGGCCGAGTAAGGAATCTAGCTGGGATGATTAAGCCGCGGGGCTGTAAGTGTTTTTTTGAGGGTCAAATAGCCCTATACATGGAGCTGTAGGTGCCTTCTCAAACATCGAGGTCACTTACCTTGTAAAGAAAGGGAGGCCGCATAATTTAAGGTGGGTTTTGGCATGATCGTTGGGCTATTGTAGGTTAAAGGAGAATGCCCTAACCATTGACTAGAACTCTGCCCATGGACAGAAGTATGGAAAACATGGAATAGCAATAAAAGTGGGACAACAGTGTTAGCAGCAATGACATAGTGTAATGATGGCACAACGGGACAAAAACAACAACAAGGTGACCCATGAAGTTTGAATGCATACTAATGTGATAGTGTAGCGAGATGCATGGGCAACATAGTAGCAACAATGACATGTGGCAACAAAAGCACATTGGGACAACAGTAGCAATGCTAAACAGTGGGATAGAAACATGGTGCTGCAAGGGACAACAACATGGTGCTGCAAGGGACAACAACATGGTAAGTCGTACAACAGGACATGGTGCTTGTTGGAGCTTGGTAATTGGGACAACAAGCTATGACATGGCACAACAATGCTAAACAGTGGGAAAACATCAAATGCAATCATGGTGGAGCATGGAAGATGGGACAGCAAGGACATGGTGCTTGCATAGGACAGCAAGAAATCATGGTGCAGTAGTATGATGTGTGAAGCATGGGAATGAGGTCCAACATAGTGACGATGGGTGCAATACGATGCAACATAGTGAGGTGCAACACGATGCAACATAGTGAGGTGCAACATGATGACGAGGTGCAACACTATGATGGGTGATGGAGTCACTTGGGAGAATTAGTTGAAGCATCATGTCTTCCTTTGAGTTCAACTACCTCATGTATCATCTACTTAGAGATGATCTATGCTCTTATTTAAGATAAGTCAAAGTGTTGACTTCTGTTGTAAATGTACAATCTCTCTCTCTCTCTCTCTGATGAACTATTGAAGAACATATAAGAAGAATTGATCAAGGGTTTCCCCACATTGGGGTTTGTCCTTGGCTAGCGCCACATCTTGTGTCCTCTTGTCTTGGTTTGTCTTCTGCGATCTATGTTTATGTTAGATATGCAATTTACTTTAATGCCGATGTGATTGCTTATTTGGGAAAGATATTGAGCTAACTATGAAAATTGAAAAAAATTCTCTAAGCATAAAACATACCTAAAATTAACATTAATTCAACAACTAACTGCACATGAGGTCGACAAAAATGCTTCTTTAATTAAAGAGAACAAAGTTGTAAAACTTTAAACAATCATTCAAAGATTACATGCACATATTTTTTTGCTTTCTGTTTACAGAGTATATATATATATAATTCGTGCTCAACAGATTGAGACTTTTATGCCTTATAAAACTTAAAACAATCCTAGTTTGAATTCTAATATATAACGAGGTAATAACATTTCTCTACAATTTTCTATTTGGAAAGCAAATTGGAGAGTCGTGATTCCTCTGAACTCTTGCTGCTCCACTTATCCACATATTGACTTGCTTCTTTGATTGCGCCATTGGGCGATTTCCTTGATGATTTGGCTTGGGTGAACAGGAGGAGATCTATGAGGATATCAATCCACATCTACCTGTGTGCTTATTTTCTTGGATGGCATACTGGAATCCGACAAACCATGGAGACAACTGCGAAATCATGAAACAACTACATAATCTTATTAATTCTGTAGCTATTGCAATCTTTTAGCTTAATAATAAGGCACATTAATAAATATGAAAAATAAGACATCTGAGTACCTTACCATGTCAAAATCTATAGTTTACCTATTATTTGAGTTGATAGCAATGATGAAAAGAGGAAAAATGGATGAAAAAGGTGTCAAAATCAAAACAATAATGAGACTCTACATTCCCCCATGTTGAGGTTTTTGCATGTCCTCATGAAAAACAAAAAGTTGATGTCTCTCGTTTAATTAGTGCATTTCTTTTGAGACCTCTGCAAGTACATCCAAATTCATATTTCCCCTTTCTTTCTGACCACTGCCATCCTTGGCTTTTTCATGAGAATTTTGTACTTCAGGTTTATGACTTGTCTTTGTAGAGCTTTGTTTTTCTTCTTCAACTTCTTATTTTTTTTATACCACAGACTTAGGTGTAAAAGAAGAATGTCACTCTTATCTATTTGGATTTCACTCTGTACATTTAGGGTTTGATTCTCCTTCTGAATGCACCTGTTTAGAGTCTCCAACTCGAAAATTTCTTGTTTTAAAACATTTATCTCTGGAGGTTCTTAAAGTTTACTAAACTGGACTTCTTCTTGATTTAAAATTGATGTTCTTGCTGTGTCTCTTTTCTACAAGCACTGAATATAATCATAAATTTCCCGCTGTATAGGATATATTTCTGGTGTTCATTGGCTTGGGATCTGAGGAGGTGAGATGAAAGTTGGTAGAGAAACGTTTGAATCTTCTTCTACTTCTAAGTTGATACGCTCTATACTTTTTGAAGGCAATTCTTTTGTTGTTGGATTGAGTCTATATTTCTTCTTAAACTTGTCACAGGAGGCATTTGAATTTTTTCTTTCTTCCTTTCTATCTTAGGTTTTTATGTTCCTTTTGGCCGACCTCCCGACCTCTGACTTGGCAGACCTGTTGAACCATAGTTTAAATTTTGGCTTAAAATTTGGTCAGTTTCCAGCATTCATTATAGTTAGAATTATTTTAACTTTTTGAGATTTTCCATCGTAACACAATGTAAATTATCAAATGAGAACTGTACCAAGTACCCATTTTTTTGAGGTAGCAAAATATCATCTAATTTTGAAAAGTGTTGATTCACACCTTTTTTTTGGAGCATATTTTTGACAGTTTTAATTTTCTTATGCATCAAGTATGATTTTTTAAAAATGTTAGTGGTTTTCAAGTTGATTTTGAAAAGTGTTGATGCAACATTAATCCCTTTTTTTAAAGGGCTTATTTTTGACACTTTAAATTTTCCTACATATCATTTTTTTTAGTTGTTAATGATTTTTATGTTGATTTTTAAAAGCATCAACATTTTTTTAAGGCATATTTTTGACACTTTAAAATTTCTCTTGTCTCAAGTATGAACATTTTTTAAAAAATGTTAATGATTTTGATGCTAATTTTGAAAAATGTTGATGCAACATCAACCCCTTTTTTTAGAGTTTATATATGACCTTTTAAATTTTTTAATGTATCAAGTGTGGATATTCTTTTTTAAATATTGATGATTTTTATGCAGATTTTGAAAAACATCAACATTTGTTTATTTTAAGACATATTTTTGACGCTTTAAATTTTCTTATGTTCTAAGTATGCGTAGTTTTTTTTTAAAATGTTGATGATTAAACTGTTTTTCAAGTTGTCTTATTCCTCTTTATGTTTTTAGCCTTAAGATATTTGTTTTTAACGGTTTTCCAAATTGTGTTTTTAGTTTTTCTTTAAATTTAGTTTTTTTTGTTTTATATAATGAAATTTTGTTTTTTTTTTTGCTAAGTTAAAAAAAATAATATTAATATTTTGAGGTTAGAATTTTTTACATATTTATAAATAAAATAAATATAAACAAAATACAAATTAAAACATAAACAAAATAATAAATAAATATATATAAATAATAAATGAAAATACAAAACAAACAAAAATGAAAAAAAGATTTAAAAGTAAAAAAAAAAAAACCAAAAAGTTAAAAAAAATAATAACAAGTAATAAAAAATATATAGTAAAAAAAGATTTTTTGTTTGTTTGTTTGTAAACTTGGCAGTGCTTTCTCTATTAATATTATCAGACCATAATAATGTCTTTAACAAAAATCGCAGGTGGCCTCAACCTGCCCGTAGGAAACCAGGGTGGTCACCTGTCTGCGTTAAATGCTGTCCAAAATTTAAATAAGTCTTTCAACACCATCCAGGCAACATTAGTTGTTCTATCTACCATTAACTTCAACTTAGAAAAGTAAAGGATGACCAACATATAACAAAATTCTGATTAGAGACCTATTTCACTCGTTAGATGAGTCCACTGGTGCTGGGGCTTTCGCACTAGACCCCGAGATTTTTCTCCTCTTCATATCCTATATGCTTTGCTCAATCATGTTCAGTGTGAGATTGTTTCTGTACACTTGTATCTGGACTGCAACAATTTCTCTATGAAGATCCTTCATGCTTGGTTCTGTTGTTCGGGCCTCCCCCTGTACCTCCTATTTCTTGTATAGTGTCATTTCTCGGGATACTATGTTCTTCATAACCTAGTATTGCTGGATTGTTTACCGGAACGTGTGTTGGCCTTTGGTGTTCCCCAAATATTTCACCATAGCTTCCCATTCTTCTGTCTCTATGTCCTTATTGGTTATGTTGTCATCAAGTTCCCTCTCCCACTCTGCAATTTGAGCTCTTACCTTTGACATATTACCAACCATATATGCATTTATGAGGGTCTGCATGTGCTCCTTCCCAATCCTTCTACCTCTTTTGTTAGGACCTCTGCTGGAGGTTACTTCCCCCCTTTGTTCTTTTCCCTGCCTTCCATGTTCCTTTGGTTCCTCTTTTACCTGCCTCTTTTCCCTCTTTTGCCATACTGTCTTCGTTCCTACGTTGTTTTGCTTTTCTCGAGCAACTCGCTAGTACCGGCTTGCTTATTGGAGCACAATATAGGATCTGGACCTCTAGATGGTGCTGCACACTGGTTTTTTTAATACCTAAAACATTAACAAAATAAATTTTTTTATCAGTCAAAATTCGTTTACACAGAGTGGTCTTAATTTTCTCTGCCCCGGGCTTGTCCACTCACTTCAAGCCTAGAGACTTGGGGTTGCCCTCCTTCTCCCCCTATTTTCCCCCTACCTTATCTAGGACTAACAAGCTTCGACCTTCCCAATCCTCTCCTCTCTGCTTATTCTCTCCCCAGCAAACAGGAACATGCCAGTTAGCATTTGCAGATCTACAAGAGTCCCAATTTTGGGTTTCCTTATCAGCATCCAGGGTTGTGTTTGAGGTTTCGGTCCAGGACTCTCTCCTCTCAGGTGCCCTCACTCAAATTTTACCCCTGGTTATCCCATGAGGCCTACAACTATTAGCCAGGTTTGGGCTCAGATTGAGCCAATTAATCACAGCCTTGCTGCTTTGACCATGATGGTTCTGGGCTCCCTGCCTCTGATAATTTTTTCTTCCTTCCGATGCCTCAAGTACCACCTGGTCGAAGCAGCAGGCTTCCTATGCTCTCCATCATAGAATTCCCATTGGAAATCCCATCGAGCCTCATTCCCTCGATTCCCATCTACCCAGAGACACTATAGATTTCCCGATCCCCCTCACTCCAACAACATTCCAGGCATAGACTCTCCATTCGGTCGGGTTAGAATCCTAGACAACCCAGGTCTCGACTCGTTCTGAGTCTTGATTTCCCTCAACCTACTCCCCGAATTCCTTTGTAAAATTCATTTATGTGATGCAAATGAGAAAGGAAACCGGAGTAACATAACAATTCTTTGCGACGAAGCTCATTATCCTCTCGACGTCCTCTAGCCTGTGTCCACCACCTTCCACTGCATGTTATTTCTCCTTCTCCCTTTGCATGCATCTACCTTCTCTCCTGTCTTCATTTTCCTCTTGTTTATTTGTCCAGTTGCCCCACCTAATTTCCATATGGCCCCCCATGTTCCCTCATCCTCTTCCCGCCGCCCAATCTTTCATTTGATTTCCTCAGAATGAGGTTCCCTTGACCCTTCCATTACTACCTTCCATTACTTCATTCATGTTGCCGACTGCTCCTGCCATGGGTTTCTTCCTGACATTGTGCCACTTGCCATCGTTGGTCTGCCCACCCTCTCGCTTGACCCCAAGCCTCCGTCGCTGTCTTCCATCCTCGGCCACACCTGTACTAGCTCGGTGTCATCCTCTACCCTGCTCTGTCCTACGTGTTGCCCCATTTGACGTCACATCCTCCACATCCCAATGCCCCATCTGTCCTTGGCCCTAGGTGGTTGCCTTCTAACGCCTCTACCTCCCATCCCCTTTGGCCCACCTCGTCTGTCGTCTCCCCTTCTCCCCTGCCACACCCCGATCGAGGGTTATTAAAAAAAGAAAATTACCCCAAAAGAAAAGAAAATATAAAAATACGTATATAAAAAAAGTCAAAAACATAAACAAAATTAACTCCAAAAAAGATAAAAATTTCTCTCTCTCTCTCTCTCTCTCTCTCGATATATATATATATATACATACATTAAAAAATTATTAAAAAATAAATGAAAAACGAGAAAATATTTCAAAAATATATAATTAAAAATTAATTTAAACAATAAAACAATAAAAAACAAATTGGATAATAAAAATCATTATTTTTTTAAACGTTAAAAATAAAATTAACAATTAACAATTAAGAAAAAAATCATTAAAAAAGAAATCAATCAAAATAATTAAAAAGTTAAAATAAAAAATTAATAAAAGAAAAAAAATCGCACACACATTTAGAGGGAAAAAAAAGGAAAAAAACACAACAACAACAACAATGTTTAAAATAAATTAATTTTTAAAAGAAAAAAATATACAGAGGCCCTAACCTATGGTCGCTCGGCGAGCCTGACTGATTCTTAGAATCAGCCAAGCCTTCCCAGGGGCCCGAGGGGCCATGGGCCAAGGCCCACATGCCCTGGCCAATGACTTGATAGAATCGGTCGGGCTTGCCTAGAGGGATCGAGGGGCCATGGGCTAGGGCCCCGCACGCCCTGTCCAATGGCCCATAGGGACCCCTTGGCGGGCGTTACCAATTCCAGGAATTGACCAAGCTCGCTAGCTAGGGCAGGCAGGGTTGCTTCGCCTAGGGGGCCCAATGGGACGCTGGTCAGGGCAGGAGGGGTTGCATCACTTAGGTTGCCCAATGGGCTACTGGGCATGGCGAACAGGGCTCGTTCTATCCTGCTTGCCCTGGCCAATAGCCCATTGGGCCCCCTCGGTGAACTAGCCGATTCCGAAAATCAACTAGGTCTGCCTTGGGGACCTAATAGATTGCTGGCTAGGGTGAGTGGGGCCTTGGCCCGCAACATCTCGGGGCCCATGGGCGGGCCTGATCAATTTTAGGAATGAGTTAGGCCTGTCCAGGGGCTCATGGGTCAGGGCCTGTGTAATTTTTTCTTTTCTTTTTGATTTTAAATCTTTTATTTTTTAATGTATTTTTATTTTAATGATTTTTTTATTTTATGATTATTTTTTTTGATAAATATATATAATTAAAAAAAAGATTTAAAATAAAAAATTACACACCGTGGGCAGGCTTGGCTCATTTTTGGAATATATATATATATATATATATTTGAGTTGTCTTTAGTGAGACTTTTAGAAGCTTTTCTGGTGGGTTTTTTCGGTCTAATTTTTCTAAAATTTGACAAGAATTTATTGAAATCACAAGTTTGATGGGTAACCCCTACACAATTGAAGTGCTTTAAGAGATTTTCAGGTTGTTGAATCCATATATACAATCAAAACCAATTTAAATAACACAAATCAAGAATTCACCTCAAATTTTTTCGTAAGATTCCAGCATCGGAAAGTCCAAAAAGTTGCACTAAAGACATCTCCATATATATTTTTTAAAATTATCCAATTTGTTTTTTATAGTTTTAATTTTTTTGGGTTAATTTTTATTTTTTTCTTAAATAATGATTATATATAATTTTTAACCTTTTTTTTTTTAAGTTAATTTTTATCTTTTATGATTTTTTTTTCCTTTTTTTTTAACATTTTAACATTTGATTTTTTTATTTGTTTGTTAATATTTTTTTTTTAACTTTTTTTTTTGGTCTGTTTTTTTTAGTTTTAATTTTTTCGAATGTTTTATTTTTTGTTTTGTTTTGTATTTTGAAATTTATTTTATTTTCTACATGGTCCATGTCAATACTCTACTAATAATCCGAGCCCATTATGTGTCAATTTGATAGTTGATTTTAAAGTTTTCGTTATAATGGATTAAGTTTGCCTTTACAACGTGAGAATTTTATGGTTGATTTTTAAGTTTTCATTGAAATGGGTTGAGTTTCCCTACACTATATGTCAATTTGCTGATTTATTTTTAAATTTTCTTTGCAATGTGTCGAGTTGTCATAGACTAATATTTTAAAATAATTATACTTTTAGCATTTAAAAAGAAAATACTTTGGTATAATGACTATTTCATTCAAGTGTTTATTTTTAAAGTTTTTTTAGCCATATAATTTTGCTATCATGACATGGTTGAAATATGTTGAAAATTTAAGGTAATCTGTAGTCATAATCTTCAGTTTTAATTCCATGGTTGAAATTTGTTAAAATTTTAAGGTTTTTTTTTGCCGAGTCATGATATTTTATTTTTTAATGCTATGGTTGAAAGCGATTATATATATTTTATTTTTAATGCCATGACTGAAAATTATTAGAATTTTAAGACTTTTCAGAGATGTGATATTTTTTTAATGTCGTGCCCGAAAATTGTTGCAATTTTAAGGTTTTTCGAAGTTATGATATTTTATCCTTAACACCATTGCTAAAAAATGTTGAAAATTTACCCTAAAAAATATATATATATAATAATCTAGCATCAATACTTTTTCGTTTTCAAGGTGTTTTTTGCACAAAAAAAATTAGTTTTTACTACCATTTTTAAAAAAAGTTGAAAATTTACAACAAAAAACATTATTCCAGCATTAACACTTTCTGTTTTTAAACAATTTTTTTTATGTTTTTGGCTAGAATTCTCATTGTGGGTTTTCATGCCATGGTTGAAATATGTTGAAAACTTAAGGTTTTTTGTAGTCATAATCTTCAATTTTAATTTCATGGTTGAAAATTTGTCAAAATTTTAAGGTTTTTATGAGCCATGATATTTTATCTTTAATGTTATGGTTGAAAACAATTATAAGTATTTTATTGTTAACACCATGGTTGAAAATTGTTGGAATTTTAAAGTTTTTTAGAGACATGATATTTTATCTTTAATGTTATGCCTAAAAATTGTTGGAATTTTAAGGATTTTTGTAGTTATGATATTTTATCCTTAATGTTATTGCTAAAAAATGTTGAAAATTTACTAAAAAAAAAGACATTATTCTAACATCAACACTCTTTCATTTTTAAGGTGTGTTTTGCACATTTTTTTGTTTGTCTTTAATTGGCTTTTATTGTCATTTTTAAAAAATGTTGAAATTTACCTTAAAAAAAAATCGTTATTCCAGCATCAATACTTTTTGTTTTTAGGATGTTTTTTGCACAAAAAATATTGACTTTTATTGCCATTTTTAAAAAATGTTGAAAATTTTCCATAGGTTCTTGGATAGACAATGACCATGTGTTCACAGGGTCCATTTCCCTGCCCCGATCTAGGTGATATATTGGACATGATGAAGATGCAGTCTTGTCAAGCTTGCAACAAAAAAAAAGTTGAAAATTTACCCTGAAAAAAACATTATTCGAGCGTCAACGCTTTTCGTTTTCAAACTGTTTTTAGTGTTTTTTGTTTTTGTTTTTTTTGCGAGAGTTCTCATTTTGAGTTTATCTTTTTGGGTTTTTATGCCATGGTTGAAATATGTTGAAAACTTAAGGCTTTATGTAGACATAATCTTCAGTTTTAATTTCATGGTTGAATATTTGCCAAATTTTAAGGTTTTTCTGAGTCATGATATTTTATCTTTATTGTTTTGGTTGAAAATAGTTATAAGTATTTTATTTTAACACATTGGCTGAAAATTATTAGAATTTTATTATTTTTCAAAGACATAATATTTTATCTTTAATGTCATGCCTGAAATTTTTTAGAATTTTAAAGTTTTTCGTAGTTATGATATTTTATCTTTAATGACATTGCTAAAGAATGTTGAAAATATACTTCGGGGCAAAAAAAAAAAAGAAGAAGAAGAAGAAGAAGACATTATTCCAATATCAACACTTTTTTGTTTTAGGGTGTTTTTTTACACAAAACAATTGTCTTTATTGGCTTTTACTACCATTTTTAAAAAATGTTGAAAATTTACCCAAAAAAAGTTAGTCCAGCATCAACACTTTTTGTTTTTAGGGTGTTTTTTGCCAAAAAAAAGAAGAAAAATTTGGCTTTACTGCCATTTTTAAAAAATGTTTAAAATTTACTGTGAAAAAGACAATAGTTATTCCAGCATCAACACTTCGTTTTCAGGCTGTTTTTCATGTTTTTTTGGCTAGAGTTCTCGTTTTGGGTTTTCATGTCATGGTTGAAATATGTTGAAAACTGAAGGTTTTCTGTAGTCATAATTTTCGGTTTTAAGTCCATGGTTGAAAATTTGTCAAAATTTTAAGGTTTTTCAGAGTCATGACATTTTATCTTTAATGTTATGTTTGAAAACAGTTAGAAGTATTTTGTATTAACACCATCGCTAATAATTGTTGAAATTTAAGGCTTTTCAAAGACGTAATATTTTATCTTTAATGTCATGTCTGAAAATATTATATATATATATATATATATATATAATATATAGATATATATATATATATATATATATTTTTTTTTAATTTTTTTTTCGCTAAAAAACTAATCTATTAATTACATCAACGGGCAGTACATTACAGTCATGTGGTGTCATCGCCTGAGGCCAGGCCTCAGCGTTCTGAGCCAGATATCAACCCACGTGGGGGAACTGAAACTCTCCAAAAAATAACCCATCCCAAGCAAAATACTGAACCCACGCAGGGGCGACCGACTACAAGCATAGTGATCCCGCGCAGGGGCATCTCAAAACAGGACCAGTCAAAAGGATTAACCCACGCAGGGGCAGCCTATTGCTAACAGGGTTATCCCACGCAGGGGCAGTAATAGACAAGACCAGAAAAACATTGAAATTATCCCACGCTGGGGCAAAATTAGACAAGACCAGAAAGACAGTGAGATTATATGAGCCGAGAGCCAAAACAAGACCAGAAGGGGGCTGGAGACGGTGGAGCTGAGCGGAGGGCTGGCTACTTCTCCGGTTCCTCTTCGACCACTGGGCACCCCCAAGATTCTTCATCGTCCGCTGCAGCAGGGTGGGGAACCAGGTTGACATCCCTCGCTTTGGAAGTTGACGTCTCTGGCAGCGTTGGACCTTGTTCTTCCACCCGTCCTGGTACTTCTTCGGCAAATGCTGAGCCCTCGTCCTGGTGCTGCTGCTGTTTTCTATGGAGCTCCTCACTATCAGATGGCGCTTCATCCAGGAAAAGAAATGACACATGAGCGTTGATGCGGGGCCTGTCCAACGAGCTACTGAAGGTGAAGATGGCCGAGCCAAAGGCCGGCAAAGGAGCTGAAGGGTCAGGGCTGCGGGAGTCCACAAATTGACTGGCTTGAATTGGCGTGGCATCAGGGAAGCCATGGCAACAACATCGACAGCGATAGGGGTTAGGAACCTGAGTAGGAGGCCGAGAGGACTCTCCCTCGGCCGAGCCTCGACGGCAAGGCGGACACTGCCGTGGCCTGACCATGCTTGGGACAGAGCCGAGGAGAAGGAGCCGAGAGGGTGACGGAATTGAGGCGGAGGCGGGATAGGGGAAGGATGCCAATTCGCAGTCCCCTCTCCTTTCAGAACAACGACCAACGAGCAGAGGGAAGGAGGGTGAGGTCTCCCTGAGAGCGGGTGAGCAGGCGGGAGCCGGAGCATGAACCAACAAGAACAGAGCGTCAAAGGCTGAAAGCCGCACATGACCCAGCATGAATTGAGCCTCAACATCAACTGATTTAAACACTGAACCTTTGCCTCGAACCTCGATCGCCATAATTGCTTGTTGCAGACGAGCCTACGGCAAAAATGGCACAATGAATGTGCCTCCAGGTTGAACCCCGCCCTATATTCCATGGCGGCGTTCCGGCATTGAATGCCCTCATAAATCTTGGGGCTGCCCATGTCCTGCAAGTGGCGCCTCCATAACTGTCGATGTGTCACCCGCATTCGGGAGTCTGAAAATAAATATTACTTATAATAAATTAATTTAATTAATTTATAGTAATAATTATTCCTATTTTAGAATAAATTTTATTTATTATATTAATAATGACTCTTGAGTCAATTTGCGGTTATAATCTACTTTAGTCTTGTTTGGTAATATGTTATTATAACAATTTTTATTAATAATATTATTTAAATATTAATTTTTATTATTATTATTTTTAATAATATATTATATATTTATTATATATTTTTAAATTTTTTGGAACATTTCTTCTATAAATTATAATATTTATCTAAATTTATTTTTGACTAATTTATATAATAAATATTTCTTACTATAGAATAATTTATTAATATTATAATGGTTGCAGTTGTTTATGATGAGGTTCCTCATCTTGTTTTGAAGATGAACCACATGGTTCGAAATGCATCGACGACATTTTCTCCTATGTGATTTTTACTGAAAGATTTGTCAAACATATTATGGATCACAAAAGTTTGAATTCAAAAATGCTTGAAATATGTTGAAAATTAAGGTTTTCAGTAGTCATAATCTTCAATTTTAATTCCATAGTTGAAAATTTGTCAAAATTTTAATATTTTTCAGAGTCATGATATTTTATCTTTAATGCTATGGTTGAAAACAATGATGAGTATTTTATCTTTAATTCCATGGCTGAAAACTGTTGGAATTTTAAGACTTTTCAGAGACATGATATTTTATCTTTAATGCCATGCCTGAAAATTGTTGGAATTTTAAGGTTTTTCAGAGTTGTGATATTTTATCTTAATGCCATTGCTAAAAGTTGTTGAAAAGTTCCCTGGAAAAAAAAAGACATGATTTCAGCATCAATACTTTTTCATTTTCAGGGCCTTTTTTTGCAAATAAAAAATCTTTTATTGCCTTTTACTACCATTCTTAAAAAATGTTGAAAATATACCTCGTAAAAAAGAAGAAGAAGGAAAAAAATGTTATTCTAGCATCAACACTTTTTCGTTTTAAGGGTGTTTTTTTTCACAAAAAGTTGGTTTTTATTGGTTTTTACTTCCATTTTTAAAAATGTTGAAAATTTACCCCATTAAAAAGCAAAAAAAGTATTCTAGCATGAACACTTTTCGTTTTCGGGTTGTTTTTCATGTTTTTTTGGGGTTTTTTGGCTAGAGTTCTTGTTTTGAGTTAATATGTTAAATTCATAAGGAATTTATGAACAAAATTAAGAAATAATAAATCATATACATGATAGAAATTTAGCAATACATTTAGGTGGATTTCTTCACAAAATTACAGAGCTGTAACAACTCACTGACAGAGTAGATAGGTGAACATGACTCATTAACTCTTGCATGCTTAATTAAATGAAAAAATGCAACTACAAAGGATGGAATCACGACTCCTCTTCAATCAAGATTGTAATAATTAGCATGCAATAAATTTGCCAATATTTTTTTAGCAAGTCAAATATGCAATCAAAAACTACATTACAAATCATTTCACATTATCCATTAACACTTTTGAGCACTCATTTTTACTAGTGCAACCCAACATCATCATGGTGAAGTAACCCATTCACCCAAGATGTTAATGTAAGACCATGTATCCCCTGCATTTCACATCCTCATATAACTTACAAATTTACTCACAATAAACATACATAATATTGTAATTTAAACAAAATCCCATCGTTGCAATAAGAAAGATTCAATGTTGGTTATTGCATGAACATAACCATTATATCCACATGATATTCCAACACCGTTACATAGTGACACCAAAACATTGATCAAGCATCTAGACAATGAAATCATGAACCATGCCATCAATAAACATCATTTTCAGACCAACAATATAAATAAGCACGTGTGCGCACACGCACACACATATATTCTCGATTTCATGAGAAAATGAGAGAAAATTATCTAAAAACTAATGGGAAACTGAGTTTGGAACTATGAACTCCACCCGACCATAAACAACTGCAACCATGTCTCTTTGTAGTTGTCATCCCTTAGTCAGATTCCAGAAGTTGAGGGATATTTTGCTTCAAGGATGAAACACATCCATCAGTGGAACCAAGGACCCCATAGATTCATTTATCTCCAACCACCAACTGAATTGAAACAAAAAAGTACACATGGCTTCTAGAGACTAGTTGTCTTCACCCTTCAAAATTCAACATTGTGGTTCCACCCAAATTAAGGATTTCAAAACTCATAGTAAAATCAAAACACAACAAAGAAGCATCCATACTCCAAGACTTTTCCAAGATTAATTCCTCCACCCAATCTTCAGGCAATTTATGAGAAACACCATCTCCACCCTCCTAGCCATTGGGGACTCGAGAGACAATTAATTCCTTACCTGGCGATTTCTTCTTGCTCCCTTGCTAACCAAAAACTCATTAATTTTTTATGTTCAACCTTTTGTTGGCATTAAATTTTTATTTTTCTCCATAGCTGTCCACATTCTCTTCTTTTCCAGAGCTCTCTCCCTTCTATTTTTCTCTCTTTTCTCTTGTTGTCTGAATTCCTCTTGTTGTTCTCCCTCTTCCAACAATTTCAACTTCTCTCTCTTTTGTTGTGCTTTCCCTTGACCTTCCAAATTCCTTGTTGAGCTATCCTCTTTCCACTAATTCAATTTTTCTCTTTCTCTTGCCACCTTTTGGTGGTAACTTCTGCCAACAAGATCCTGTTAACTAATGTGAAATGTGCCACTTGTCCAACTATTCCCCATGAAATTTTAAATGCAATTTTTTTGTTTGATTAATGTAGTAAGTGGCTAACATTTCTTGCCAAGAAGCTTTCCATTTTTCATTTTCAATTTCTTGTACATTAATATTATTTCGGAAAGAAACCCCCAAACCAATTATTCACCCCAACAAGTAATCACCCCATCACTCTGGAATCTGTGTCCCATTGTTGAGTCCATTTTCTTTTTTTATATAAAAAATATTTATATTACAAACATAAAAGTAATTAATTAGGGGTGTCACAAAGACCAAGGTGATGGGGTTTAAAACAACTAAAGAGGCTTGGGATAAAGTCAAAAGTCTTTATGAAGGGTATGAAAAGGTCAAACAGGTCAAGTTTCAAAGAAACATATCATAATTTGAAAATATGTGAATGAATTAGAAGATACTACAACATATTTACTTAGAGTAGGTGAAGTTGTCAATTCTATCAAAGGATTAGGAGAAGAATTACAAGAACCCTTGATCATATAGAAAGTGATGAGATCACTTCCGTTGATATATGATGCCGAGGTATCCACCATAAAAGAAACCAAGGATTTGATTAGAATGATAATGGATGAATTGTTGGAAAATCAGAAAGGAAGTAAATATTTTCTTGATCTTGATAATTACATGTGATGTTTCTTATTATTATGATTCTTTATATATTCTTTCTTTAGTTCATCACACAATTACCAAAAGTAGCATCACATAAAACAATAGAGACAAGATGTAGGCACATGCCAGGGAAAAACCCCCCTCGAGGGGAAAACCCAGTCAAATTAATTCTTTCTTTCAATAGTATTCTTTGAGACTCTTCACCCTAGACCAAGACCAAACCTTCCCTCCACACCAAGTCATCATCTAGAAGTTCGAACTCTTCTAAGCAACTTTGACTTTGTAGCAACTTACAACGACTAGTAGCTTCCGACAGCAGTCCAACTTGGAAGACTTTGATTTCGCAATCTAGAGCACAGAACAAAGAGAGACCACCACCAAAATTTCAATTTTCCTTGTCTCCTTAGATTCCCCCAAACTCACATTCACTTAATATTCCTGACAACAGAATTTCCCAGCGACACACTTTGCACTTCTGCCCAATAGAGAGAATTCGAACTTGATGAGAATTGAGTGATCCAAATGAATTCGATGTGCTTCCTTTTATAGGCTTCTTGTGGGGTTTAATGGGTCCTTCAGCTGACTTGATCTTCTCTTATTCTGATATGGCGTGGAGCTTACATAATTCATATTTGACTCAATACTTAACCTTTTTACATGATTCAAAATCCCAAGAAAGGTCTCCTTAAATGTAAAATAATTCTATAGACTCAGAATAAACCCTAGAAGTCTTCAATGGGTAATTTGACCTAAAACATGGTGACCCAAGCATGAAAACCATTCTTTAATAAGTCACAATAATAATAATGATAACAATAAGAATAAATCTTTTCTTTATTCTTTTGACAAGTACATTACATGATGACTCAAGCACATTATTGAGGATCGAACATAGTTATTTTTTCCAACACTCCCTTTTAACTAGGGAGGTATTCATAATGTACATATAGAATGGAAGATCTCAAACTATATGAACCATGAAGAACTTTAAGCACCACAATGCCATGGACTAGATTCCTGACCAAGGAAATCTATCCAAACAACCACTCAATAATTTAGACACCGCAATGCCATGGACCATATTCCTGACCAAGGGAATCGATCCAAATGGGACTAAGATGGACTCAAGCTTCTAGCCCCTCTAGGTACCATCAAGCTTACTTGCTAACCATCAACCCAAAATCTAGGTGCATGTCAGAGCTCAATGACCAATGCCACCTTTCCAACTTTGAGACTCGTCAGCCATATGTCTGCTCATGTAATGCTTCACTCGCAGAGCCTCAACACCCCTTGATCCAACAGATCAAGAATGTCCAATCTCTCCCAATCAAACTGAATGGTAACCAACATGCTATCAAATCCTTCGAGAGATTCACCTGTACAAACACAATCCCAATCAATAATTTACTTTCACATGTATATAATCAAATACAAACCTTCGGGGTCTTACATACATCTTGATGTTGCTTCTCAACTTTTCATAGTAGGATTATCAATCGGATCTTTGACAAAATATTCCTCAATCACATGTTTTCCTTTCTACTTCTCATGTAGAAACATATCCTCCAAAATTCATTCTTCAATTAATACCAAGCTATGCCCTCCCTCTCAACTAGGAAGCACCTCTTTATCCAGACCCCTTCTTAATCTTAGGGGTATCTCTTCTATTCATGCTTTTTCTGGGAGATCAACCTCTTCTTTTTGACATCAGAGAATCTTTCGTGGCTTCCAACCATTTCATCAGAGTTATCATCATTCCATCATGATTATCACATCAAATAGCATATAGAAAGTACAACAAAATCTATAGAAGCATGATGTTAGCCATATCAAAATTACGAAAGAATTTCATATTTATACATATCAGATGCCCAAAATCAGTTACAAACAAAAAGACATATACTCTTCCACATCTTGATGGGGACTTTGTTATACACCCTAGACTACTTCATAACAAAATTCATTCCATATAGGGTTTCAACGTGTCTTCCAAAGGTATCACATACCTTACTACAACATACACCAAACCCTAGAAACAATTCAAAATACATATAGATCTACAAAGCATCTAACAACCTTTCAAAATACATATGTTCGACTTTTCACTAGGGATTTATGCAAATCCTAGATTTCATACAATCAAATCAATCAAAGTCAATTACAACTTAGTCATTAACCTGGCCAAATTCTACTAGGGTTAGTTCCAAAACCCTATATTTTTGAATCAACCATAAATCAGTCACCAATATGGCCAACTACCACTAGGGTTAGTGAAGAATAAAAAATTGATAGCGTGTATACTTTAAGGTAAAAATACACGAGGTATTTGAAATAATAATTTATTAAAATATACAAAATTGTACAAGTGATGAATGTTACAATGAGGACCCACATTTATATACCTAAGCAGGTGTTAATTCGTGAATGGGCATGTCTTTTAGACATGCCTTTTCACTTAACTTAATGACTATTTAACCTAATTAATATTTGATTATTTAATATTAATATTTGTTTTATTTATTTACATGTTATGAATTATATTCATAACATAGCCCCTTCCTTCAGAAGCTTTGTCCTCAAAGCTATATTGCTGGAAATTGTCTTTGTTGTTGTCACCTCCGCATATGGAAGGTGGAAGGTCTCCATCACTAGTGACTCGCTAGTAACTCTATTTTGAGTGCAAGGTTGTCTTCCCTTTTTTTTTCTTTAATAAATTAAATATATATATATATATAAGTTCAAATGTTCTTATCAAATAACTCACTAGAATGGTCGAGTATGTACCGGCTGCTATACACAACACCAACACTCTAGGGGATGATTACTGCTGATGGGAAGTTGGGTCTGTTGCGTTCGTTGACCATAGATCTCTTGTGGCTCCCACAACACCAATAACACATGCAACAGTAATGATCTGGAGAATATATATGGTTATGGGCCAAGCTAAATTTTTGAGATAATTTGAGGAAATAACCACGGGTTCTACATCATTAAGGTATTCTAGAATGAGACATAGTTGTTTGGGTTCCAGACTTTCAGCTATGAGTGAGAGAAGGCCAAGGAATATAAGTTGTAAACCAACATTCGCCAATTGAAAATGTCTAAACCAAAATCCTGTAAACTGAGAACGCTAGAAGTCATTTTCAAGTTTCAACTCGTATATTCATTGTTGATGTGTAGTAAAGTTGAGGGCATGTATTGTTTGGAGAAGTTCTCTATGAAAGAGGTCTGATTCTTCATTTTTTCTTCCCCGAGTGTAGGAGAGGGCTATAAATTCAAGTAAAGAATTAATTGGTTGTTCATTGGCCAGGAAGAGTTGACGATTGTTAGCGTTCATCTGTAGATTGAGGCGGAGAAATGTGAGTCGCTTCCATGCGTTGGACCAACTCTCCACTCTCATTCCGCTCAGATTCTCGTCTAAGTTCGCACTGGGGAAGAGTTGAAGAATGTAGCCTAACATATTTCAGATTTCATCCGATGAGAGTTCTTATGGATAGTCGGGAATGACTTCCCATCCTGTGTATTCATTACCCAATACATGTTGGAAGTATTGTTTCATTTCTACCCCAAGAGCTGCGTTGGGAGTTATATCAATTGTAAGGAAAGGTTCCTGGGTCTGTGATATGGTTACATTCCATGGATTCTTCTCAATCCACGTCTCCACAGTGTCGTGATCCTAGAGGAAGGTGGCAGGGGCTATATTCACGGGATCGTAAACTGGGGAGTTGTAGGAATTTACAGGGTAAGTTCCTCAGACAGAACACCAGAAGGACACCGCTCACAAACAGATCACAGATCAATACACCAGTATTTTGACGTGGTTAAAACCCTCAGAGAGGGAAACAGTCCACGGCCTGTGCCAACGTGGCTACTACTGGCAATTTATTAATAAAAGAATGAAAATATACATAAGCTTCTCTCATGCACAGTTAACCTACAAATGCCCCTCCATGCGCTTTAAATAGAATTCATGGACCAATCGGGTGTCAAGCCACGGATCAAGTGTCGGTAATACCGAGGAGAGAATGAACCGTCAGATCACTAC
>APFE030338616.1:2085-83577 GCA_000404065.3 Pinus taeda
AAATAAAGTATAGAAACTAATTCAAATTGTAGGTAAAAAGAAAAAATGAAAAATGAAATTGAATTTGGAAAAAAGAAGAAAAAAATGACATTCTAGATTGAAAACTAATCCCCGGCAACGACGCCAAAATGTAGAGGTAATTTAATTGCTTAAATTCCTTAACATAAATTATCAAACTGGGGGTCTGTGGACTTGCGAGGCACACATGCACCATATGTGCTAGAGATCAGTTTCCAATTTTGAAAGATAAATCTTAATCCATTAAATGAAAAATGAAAATTGACATAAAATTAAATCCATTCTATAAAGCAATAAATCACACCACATACTTATGAAAGTAAAAATCATTGCAAGAATTGAAAGCACACATTTGCAGAAATGAAATAACTAATCTAAGCACTCTTGCAGAATTTGAAATCATTAATCTAAAGCACTCTTGCATGAAATTGAAATCATTATTTTATGCACACTTTATGAAAATTGAAACATACTTGCATGAATTTAAATTCTATACTAAACAAACTTATCTTATTACATCCTCAGAATACTTCTCCTTCCATGATTCTAAACCTCTCCAATATTACAAGTTTCACATTACAAATTCTTCCTCCTTTCTTCCTCCCCTATGAAAGGAGATTTTTCTCTTATTTATACCAAAATTAAACAACCATCTCATTAATGGTGATCCACAATTCTCTCCTTAGATCCATAAAAATCTCAACCAATTAGATGCATATCCATGATTTTTTTCCATGAGATATGTTTGACTCCTATTCCAACTCTCCTTCCAATCTTGAATAAAATCCGAAATTGAACCTTGGAGGCCACACAAGAGTGCCTTGGAAGCTTCCAAATCACCTACACATGTCACCAAACTCATTCCACCTTTAGGTATAAGTAAATACATGTTATTTTTCTAACTTTTAATCATAAATTAATTTTAAATATTTGAAAGTAGTAACTTTGGAAATACAAATATGAACTCATATGGTAATGAAAATGGAGCCTAATGTAATGACAAGGTGATGAAATGAGGTAATAAAGTGGGATTGAAGGTGAAATTGTATGATATTGTGAAGACATTTTGGAGACCCAACAAGTCTTATTCTTACAATCTATATATGTCGTGCTAATGTTTTATTATGTTTCTAATGGTTATAGTCATTAGAAATAGTGGCCCTTAATTGTAAATATATTTTCATGATGTTTTCCTCATAAGGAAAGGAAATTGATCTTAGAGGTATCCAAGGGAAACCCTTAAAGTGATTAACTCTAATAGCATGAAAACATTATTCAAAAAGGAACACGATGGTGTAAGTACATAATTTTTCTCATTATATGTTTAGACATCTCTATCCTCTACTCTAGTGGAACTCCAAAAAATTATCAAAAATCATTCCAAAGTATGTAGATATATGCCCAAGGGTCTTCCGCCTACTTAAAATCATGACCATGCTATACATTTGCAACCTAGAAGTGCACCACATAACATTATTCCTTGTAAGTGTCCATATCCATGTAAGAGTGAGATTGAGTGTTTGATTCAAGAAATATTAAAGGTCAACGTCATTCAACCTAGCCAAATTTCTTTCTCTTCACTACTAGTAATGGTTGCAAAAAATTATAGTTCGTGGTATCTATGTCCAAAGTACATACAAATAAACAAAATTACCATCAAGTATATGTTTTATATTATTTTGATTGATGAATTATTAGATGAATTGCATGTATTGGGTTTCTTTACTAATTTGGACCTTTGTTCAGGATATCATGAAATATGAATAAGGCAAGAAGATATTCCCAAAATACCTGTTATAACACATGAAGGTCATTGTGATTTTTTCGTTATACCATTTAAACTCACTAACACACCTTTGACATTTCAAAACTTAAATTATATTTTCAAACCCTTCCTTAAAACTCGTGTTAGTATTTTTTGATTACATGTTAATCTATAGAAAATCTGGGGAAGACACTTATAACATGTTGATAGGGTATTAAAGCTATTGGATAAGAAGAAACTCTAGAAAAATCTTTCCATGTTTTCCTTCTGGGTTTAGGAAGTGAAATGTTTGGGTCATATTGTATATCATGAAGGTTTCAAAGTGCAACCTAATAAAATTAAATCTATGATGGCATGGCTAATCCCCAATACCTTGAAGAAACTTAGAGGATTCTTAGGGTTGATAAGTTATTACCATAATTTTTTTATGAATTTTGGTCAAATAACAACACCTTTAATAAAATTATCAAAGAAGGAAGCATTTTCGTGGACTCAACAAGAAACCAAATCCTTTGAAAAATTTAAAGAATCTACGTGTACAACTCTTGTCTTTTCCACATCTATGGAGTTTGATGTCTCAAGACATGGCATTGGTGCATATTAAATGTAAGAAGGAAGACCAATTTCCTTTGAAATTAGTTAACTTAAAATAAACAACTTGATCAAATACATTTATGAGAAATAAATGTTGCTATACTACATGTGGTCAAAAAATGGCTCCCTTACATGATAGGAAGACACTTCATAATAAACATAGATCACAATAATTTGAGGTAATTTTTGGAGAAATGATTATTTCCATCATAAGGGATCGAAAATCAAGACCCCATGTATCCTATGACCATTAGTTATACCAAGTCAACATTGGGAAGAGGATTCAATGGATTTTATTTTAGGTTTACCCAAATCTTCAAGAAATAATGGAACTATGGTAGTAGTAGGTAGACTAACAAAGTATGCCCACTTTTTCTCTCTTTCTCATCACTTGAAGGAAAGTATGGTGGAAGAAATATTCATGGAAATATTCTAAAATATACATCAAATCTTTGATATTTTTGTAAGTACCATAGATTCAATTTTCATTGGAAAATTTTGGGCTGAATTATTTTCTTGTTTCAGTACTTAATTGGATCACAATTCATCCTACCATCTACAATCCAATGGGAAAACATAGATCTTGAATTAATGTTTATAATGGTATATTTCTTTCTTCACATATGATAAATAAACATAATGGGTCAAGTGATTTCCCTTACAAAAATGGTGGCACAACACATCCTTCCATATTTGACCAAAAATTTCCCATTTATGCCACTATGGATATCATCCTCCATTCATTGCATTTCCCTTTAAAGGAATATAAAGGTACAATTAGTGGAACACCACATAGGGAACTAATGCGAGGTTCTAAAACTGTTAGAGGAAAACTTGGTTATAGCATAATATAGGATGAAACAACAAGCAAAACAACATCAAAGTGAAAGGGAATTTGATGTGGGGGATTGAGTATTTTTGAGGCTATAATGATACAAACATATGTCCCTCACGTAGCAAAAGAAGGAGAATAAATTATCACCCAGATTTTATAGAACTTATAAATTTTTTCAAAGGGATTGGAAGTATGACCTACAAATTCAATTTGCATCCATTTTCATGTGCACATCTAGTCTTCCATGTTTCTTGCTTAAACAAGTTAATTGGCGACATGATCCTAGTCAAAACTTCTTCATAGAGATTAATGAAGAATATAAAATCATACTAGAACTAGAAACATCCATGAAATAAGGATTAAGTAGCTATGAAAACAAACTATTATTGAGTACCTCCTCAAATGGAATAACCTACCATGGAAGAGGCAACAAAAGAAGATGGGTTATTATTGTAGAAACACCCACAATTAATCTAGTGTTGAGGGAAACACCTTTTTGAAGGGGAGGGGAATGTTAAATACATAAAACCCTTTGTTAATCCCTACATATTAAGTTAATTTATTTCTACTATTATATTATTATGTCATTTATAACCTTTCATTTTACCACTACAAGGAAAAAAACTTATAATGGAGGGTTTATGGAATCACACTAAACAATTTATCCCTTCTCTATTTATAATTGAGATTTCTATTGAAGGTGGGAAGATATAGGCTTTTGCGGAAGTGTTTAACCTGGTGTGCTTAAATTCTTCAAAGTGCATTGATACATCACAACCCAAATCACATCGGGGATAGAAAAATATGCACATTAATGCCATTGATTCATATAAAATACAAAATTTTCATTTAAATATAAAATTAAATAAGTTCTTTAGTCTCCTAGTTACAATGAACACATTGGTATCATTATATAGGATGCACCATAACAATGTATCTAGGAAGCATCAACAAACCATTATTATTATTATTATAAAAGTAAATAGATTGGTTGGATTTGTTATTTCACAAGGGTTAGAAAAAACAACCATAATAGTGTTTTCTCCCATGCCAAGAAGTAAATATGAAAATTTCAACGAAATATTTAGAATTATTTATTACATATTAACTATTATTATCAATGTATCTCGAGTAAATACTTGCAAAAAGATGGAAAAAACATGAAAACATGGAATACATAATGAATTGCAAATATCCCAAGGAAACACTTTGTGGGAGATATTGAAACTAAAGTATGACTTTGTATACCTCCTCCTTGGGAGGGTTCTATCTTGCTCCTAGACTTCAAATCAAAATCCCCTCCATCCAAATGATAGGAAAAGAGGAAAAATTGAAAAAGGGTGAGAGCTAAAATAGTGAGAAGAAATCAAATGTTTCAAGAGAAAAGGTTTGACGATGAATTGGTCATGAAAAAAATGAGGAAAACATCCTATATTTATAACAAAATAATTGCTAGATTTTATGTGGTTAAATAATAATTGGACGAAATCAAGATTTAACCACTTTTGATATTTTATTATTTTTGTGAGGGAAAGGTCAAAAAGGTTGTTAATGACGTTTACTGAAAAAATTTCATAAGTAAATTATTTAATAAATTATTTCCATGTGAATAGGTAAAATGGGTAAAAAAAATAAATTTCTTTCACACGAATGGGTAAAATAATGAATACAACATAAAATCAATGGATATATGGGTTATTTTCATGTAATGGGAAAAATTAATGGAAAACACATAGGGAAAGTGTTTCATTGGGTTCTTTTTACACAAATAAATACCCATATATTCCATATGAGGAATATACATGTTCCTTTCCCATTACATCAAAGTTCATCGTGTCAGTTGTTGGAATCTAACGTAGGTGGGGACGACCCCAATAATTCGTCCCAACTAAATTTGGCTAGATGATCACTTTTTCTATGATATCAGTGTATAAGTGTTAGGAGCACATCATATGAATAAAAAAGCATATATTTTTCTTTCATTGGACACTAGATTTGGTCACATAGAGAGAGAGAGAGAGAGAGAGAGAGAGAGCGAGAGAGAGAGAGAGAGATTGTTGGGATGTCACCATTCATCAAGAAAGAGTCTCAAAGTGGGTGTACATGATCCTAGTGAGGTGGGGAGGCGTTGATGGGCCTCTAAATTAGACAGAAATTAAGGCCCATGCCTCTAAGTTAAACATAAATTAAGGCCCATCTAACCGTCCTTCACAATATTAAACCCCTATTTTTTCATTAGATAATGTATTTTTAATTTTAATATGTTCATTAGGAAGCTTTATGGATAATTTCTTATTTGTGCCTAATATTAGTTATTTTTGTGTATTATTATGAGAATATTGGGAAGATTATGAAGATTTGGAGGAGGAGATAAGTTAGGGACTTTCTCCCTACTACAGGAAGATCAATATTAAATAATAAATCAACAATATATTATGGAATTACGGCACAGACGTAAGGACCATGAGGTAAGTACATAAAATCTTTGAATACTTCGATTAAAATGTTGTTGTACGAAAAATGGGTTATGCAACTACCTTGATGTTTGGGACTACGTGAAGCTGAAAAAGTTACAGAAATGAAGGAAATAAGGGTCTGGAGTATGGCCCCTTGATTTCACCACCGCGAAGGGACGAAGAAGGGATAGTGAAGGTCTCTTTGCAAAGTGCTATTTAGTTGATAAGACAAGGATTTCTACAAATACCACCTCTACCCACACTACCTCTGTCTTCACCACCGTCACCTCCAACTTCTCCTATACCACCTCCACCACCACCGCGATTCAGTATGGCAAACATAGTTAAGTTGCCTTTGTTCAAAGGCTTGGGAAATGAGGACCCAAACAAATTTTGGTTCATTGTGAGGGCTATATGGGAATCTCAAGGTGTTATAGATGATCACATAAAGAAGGAACCATTGGTTAGCGCTCTGCAAGATCATGCGCTAACCTGGTATATTAAGTACTGTAATGATAACTGGAATGCTAGAGTAGCAGACATCCAAGCATCATTGAAAAGGGAATTTAGTAAGCCTCAATCTGAAGTGCAGTTGATTGTGGGATTCAAAGAGATCACAATGCTACTAGGAGAGATGCCTTGGGAACTAGATCAGAGGCTGAAATGTATGATCCGTGAAGCGAACATGAATTTGAAAAATGGACATCATCGTGAGTGGTTTGTGGCTTCGTGAACACCACACTTAAGAAGTGCACTGTCGCAGCAGAAGTTAACAACTCAAGCAGATGCCTTGGAGATTGCCATGAGGCTACATGAGACCCCAATGCAAGATCCTAACCTAGGAGTTCAGTAGATCCATGTTTAGCTAAAGAATCTATGCCTTGAGATGCAAAGTCTGAAGTAGGATAGGATGGTTCAAATAGAGGTACACAAAGAGGTATGGTGCATGAAATGCAAGAGTCAGGGTCATGGCAAATACCACTGCCCGGTATTTACAAATTACCTTGCAGGAGGAGGACCAATGCCTCTAAGGCCAGAAGCTTAAGCAGGACCTAGCGCGATGCCTGCTTTATGGTGTGCTATCTATCAAGCAACTGAAAAACATGCCACGAATAACTTCCATTTGTTACAGAAGTATGTGTAAACACCGCAGCAGTTGTTCTACAACTTTTGCAGATCGGTGGGACATGATGACCGTACTTGTAGGAGCTATGAATTGATTATGGATAGAACTCCTACCTACAGGGTTCAGGCCTAAATGTGGCCCCTTAACTAGAATGTCGGGATGGTACGAACAAGATTTTTGGGGCATGGACGAGGCCAAGATAGAGGAGGACCTGGTAGAGGTCAAGGACAGTTGATTTTCTACAATTGCGTAGGGCTAGGACACTACACCTGCAATTGCACTAATCCAACATGCCCTTTGTGCAAGTATTGCACACTGTTTGATCATGAAATAGAAGATTGTCCTACGGTGATAGCTAGGATACATGACAAAGGGGCGATACCACCTCCCCTGACTCAGAACCTGCAGATGATGAGGTCTTAGCTGCGTGAGGAAGATCTGAATGTAAATATAGTGCTCCTAAGTGGAATCACGATAAGAGATGACAAGGGAAACCAACTAGAAGAGAGTACAAGGGTTCACAAAGCCCCAATGAAAGAGGCCAAGTTTGATTTGGAGTGCGCTCATGAAGCATTCATGGAAGCTAAGAAGGGCTTTGTTGAGGCGTCCACTTCAGGAAGCAAGGATAAGCCTAAGCCAGAGATGGACCCCTCTATGCTCACAACTTTCTTGGAAACCTGTATCAAATTATTGCACGACAGTAAGGTTGTGAAAGGGTTACAGGAACTTATCAATAGATGTGTTGGTACTATGCCAAGTGAACCATGCATAGTCCACAAGATCGGAAAGCATAAGACAAGGACGAGGAGTTAAATGAGACTCATCAAATAGATTGGAGAGTACGAAATGGATCAAGTTATTCTGGATTTGGGATCAGATGCAAATGTTCTACCGAAGCAAACATGGGAGCGAATGGGGAGACCTACGTTGCAATGGTCTCCAATTTAGCTAAGGATGGAAAATCAACAGAAAATCATACCCATGGGGCGGCTGCAGGGAGTGACCATAGATATTGAGGGAGTGAGCGCGCTGGTAGATTTTGAAGTAATAGAGATTGTTGATGACAAAAATCCCTATCCTGCACTCTTGGGAATTGACTGGGATACTGATATGAATGGGGTAATCAATCTAAAGAAGCGAAAGATGATCTTTGAGAGGAAATCACTGTGCGTAATAATAACCCTGGATCCTGCTGAAGGATCGCACTACATAGAACCAGTCTGTGATTATGAGAGTGATGATGATCTGGACTGCTTCTATAAGATAATGGCATGAGACCAAGATTGGGTGACTCCCACCACCGATGGATGGATCACATGGGAGCGTGAGAGTTCCTACACTTCAAACTCTGACGAAGAAATAGAACGTTGGCACAATTGGTTACATGAGGTAAGTACACTGAATTGCAACATGATGACCCGGTCGTTGCGTTGTGTATCATCAGAGGTAATAAATCTTCCTATTTATGATGGTCTAAATGAGGTAGATATCTTATTATATGCATTTGAAAGGGAGGTGCCAGAAAAGCAACACTTCTAGACATTGGACTGGGCACTGCACGCTATGCCCGCAAGATGGTGGGGTACACACAAGGGAAATTTTGATGATTGGCGTGAATGTAGGAGAATGATGTGAGCACGATTTGGGAAGCCTGACAAGTACGATGGGCAAAATGATTCAAATGTGCATCTAGCCAAATGGACACAGGCTTATGGAGAAAAGCCACAACCTAAGGAGGTGCGCCTGTACTCTATGTTAAAGTACCTAGTTAATAAGCCTGTGTTGGGGGGGGGGCTTTTGTAGATGGCTCTTATTGTTCCAAAAATATGATTTTGAAGTTGTTGTGAAGCCTGGACGATTGAAAGCGGGACCAGATCACCTATCACGCATTTGGACTAGGAGGAACTTACTAATATGGAGGAAGGATTACCTGACACGTAACTTTTTTCTATTCGCGTCGCAGATGGAAATTTTGAGGATATAATACACTTCCTAACAATAGGAACTATGTTGCAAGGATACTCTGTCCAACAAAAGAAGGAATTAGTGGTGTGTGTGACATATTTCTCTGTCATTACTTGGCATCTATATAAGATGGGGGACTGATGAGATACTGTGAAGGTATGTACCTAAGTTTGAATGAAGCGTCATACTCACAAACGCTCATGGGGGCACTGCAAGAGGACATTATGCAGGGAGAGAAACCTTGTAGAAGATTTTACGCATAGAGTTGTGCTGGCCAACCCTTCATCAGGATTCAAAAGCATATTGCAAGGCATGTGATGTATGTCAAAGAACAGGTAGGCCATCCCAGAGAGATGAAATGCCTTTGGATCCAAAAATAACGTTGCAGTGTTTCGAAAGTGGGCAATAGATTTCATAAGACCTATTTAGCCCCAAGGGAAGACAGGCGTGAGGTACATTATCACTGTGTCAAAGTATTTGACTTGTTGGGTAGAAGTGCAACCGGTGAAGGATTGCACGAGTGCGACAGTTGCAAAGTTTCTATTTGAACATGTACTAACGTGATTTGGATGTCCAAATATCTTGATGAGTAATTGAGATACACACTTCTTGAATGAGACAATCTATGCACTAACGGAGGAATTTCAGGTGTATCACCAAAAGAGCACACCATATCACCCACAAGCTAACGAAACAGTAGATGCATTCAAAAAAGTAATGGAAAACAAACTGACCAAGGTATGCAATGCTCACCAAAGTGATTGGACATACGCATACCTGCAGTATTATGGGCTTATTGGACAACGTGTAAGAATTTAACAGGATAGACACCTTTTAGGCTGGTATATGGGTTGAAACAGTGATGCTTATGGAATACATTATGCCTACTCTATGCATAGTAGTGCTCACGGGTATGATGAATTATAGAGCCCTTGAAGAGAGGCTTGCACAGTTGGATGAGCTTGAAGAAGAGAGATGTTTGGTTGGATTTCACCAGCAGGTCCAAAATAAGCGCGAAAAGGCATGGCATGAATGACATATTAAGTTGTGCGCCTTTAAGGTGAATGAATTGGTGCTATTGTATGACAGTAAGTTTGATAAATTTCTAGGGAAATTCAGAATGCATTGGTTGGGACCCTATGTTATTAAGGAGATTATCGACGATGGTGCGGTCTAGTTGGTTAAGTTGAATGGAGATCCCTTCTTAGGAAAGGTGAATGGTAGTCAATTGAAGCCATACACAGGTGGCCCGACCATCTGACTAGCTAATAGAAGAATAGTATTAGTGCTCCAAATAGCTTAAAGGAGGCACGGGACTATAAACTACATTGCCCAAGTTGGTGAGCTGCACTATTTCAGGATTGTGCGAAACAATGAAGTGTCACAGGGTCCACAACAACGCGAAGGCAATTGCACTAGCATGCAGGTCTGCCAAAAAGTGACCGTTAAAGTCACTATTCACGATTTGATGGTCGTTTTGAAGCCAAATGGAGTGGGAGAAAGGCATTTAAGGAAAACTTTATGGACTAGATTCTTGGAAATATACCGCCAATCTAGCATTAATGGGCCGAATGTGGGGGGAACAGTCGAATTTGAATTCAAAAGGCCCTATAAATTACAAGTGGTTGTCTAGCAGAAAACACTTGGCAATTTTAGAACTGAGTTGTTGTGCGCTCAAGTATACACGAATCGAGACCTATTTGAGACTCTGAAAGTGAATTCATTGTTTGAGAAACTACCAGAGACACTGCAAGAACTGTGGAATAGTGTTATGTCAGCACCCACAGAAGTCGTGGACACAAGAGTAGTGACAACTGAAGAAGCCGCGCAGGAAGTTACAGTAGTAGAAGCCCTAGAGAGCACCAGAATAATAGTTGAGGTGCCTAAATCACCCAGAACACTGAGACCTAAGAAGGATACGCAAGCTATGATCCCGGTGCATGTCTCACCATGAAACCCAGAGAGGACCAACGAGGAGGAATTTGAAGAAATCCTGGTAGATGAGGAGGACGAGAAAATGGAAGTTGAAACCTAAGGTGCAGACCTTATTACCCGATTACTAGAATATGTTCATCTACATAGGGGAAGAGCCAAAGTGTCGAAGGACATAGATGATAACAAGAGTCGAACATTATGGACTAGATTCTTGGAAATATACTGCCAATCTAGCATTAATGGGCTGAATGTGGGGGGAATGGTTGAATTTGAATTCAAAAGGCCCTATAAATTACAAGTGGCTGTCCAGCGGAAAACAGTTGGCAATTTGAGAATTGAGTTGTTTTGTGCTCAATTATACATGAACCAAAACCTATTCAAGACTCTAAAAGTGAATTCATTATTTGAGAAACTACCAGAGACACTGCAAGAATTGTGGAATAGTGCTATTTCAGTACTCGCAGAAGTCATGGACACAAGAGTAGTGACAACCAAATAAGTGACGTAAGAAATTGCGGTAGTAGAAGACTAAGAGAGCACTAGAATAATAGTTGAGGTCCCTAAATCACCCAGGACAATGAGACCTAAGAAGGATAAGCAGGCTATGATCCTCCTGCGCATCTCACCATGAAACCCATAGAGGACCAAGCTCACCTTGCAGGAAAAGGGGAAGGCCAATAATCTGGAGGCCGACGAGGAGGAATCTGAAGAAATCCTGGTGGATGAGGAGGAGGAGGAAATAGAATTTGAAACCCAGCATGCAGACACTATTACCCAGTTACCAGAATATATTCATCTATGCTATTATCACTCAGATTTCCCTTAGAAGTTATGGGAAGAAGGAAAGGGGTCTGAGGTAACTAGAAACCAATCTTTTAAATACAGGTTCTAGCCAATCTACACTCAGAGAGGGCTCTCTCTTTAATTTTTAACTTAGTTTTTTTTTTTTGGGTACTAGGCTAGTTATGATAGCTTGGGGGGTTGTGATTTTGTTTGGTGGTGGAATTCAGGAGCAGATGGATAGAACAAGGCATTTCAGGCCATTGGGCTATGGAGTCAACTGGATGATGGCTTAACTGGATTAGGTTTCACAGGGCAAGATAGTTAAACAAAAGACAAATGATAGCTTCAAATGGGTGAAATGTTCTTGAACAGGGAGGAAGGGCAACTGAGAATCCTTCAACAGGGTTCAAGATGATGAAAAGGGGGTGCTCATTAACAAAAAGAAATTAAGTATTATATGTTAAATGGGCACAGTAAGAAACTATTAAAGCAGGGAGCACTTAAGAATTCCCTACCTATAATAGCCTAGAAGAAAACATTAAGAAAAATAAATGATTTGAAGATAGAATGCAGTAAAGCTCTTTCTAAAAGATAACTTTTCATTTATCATTTAGATATGAACACATAAGAATATTGATTAAACCAGAAAACTATAAAAACACAAGATATAGAATACTTATTTGTTTCTCGTTTAACACAGGTATCCTGTAAAAGTCCTTTGCTTTATTACTTTGTTCCAACTAGCCATACAAAGGTTGTTCAACAGCACTTCAATTCCAAAAGTACATTGTCTATAGAAATGTCTAAGAATCCACACTCAATACTTCAAATGAGGAAGTATTTATACAAATGTTTACATCAAAATATCTCCTAACTAAGAGATATTTATTCTAGGAAAACTAAATATTCTTTACATGAATATAGAGACATATGGTCTCGAATATGGAAACAAAATGTGAACTGATTGTTGCTGTCCCTGTTTTTGTTGAAGGAGCTGGAGGCAGGTCCTATGAATATGCATCTCGCTTTCGTGCTAGTAACTCTATGCTCGACATATGATTTTATCTCTTCACTAATACTCTTTACCTGTGTTTGATAATCTTTACTTGTTCACCATTGTTCATCCTTTTTTACCAAACTTTACTGTGGTAATTTATTTCTGTTTTCCTCACTTAAGTCATGGTATTTTACAGGATGCTAGTCATGTTGGTCCACCAATCATCCTTTGGTATATTCATCCTTGTCAATTTCTTGTAAATTTCATCAGCCTTAGTATATTTCACAAAATTAGGTTGGACTGTAAATAAGTGCTTTAATTCATGTTCAATGTAAGAAGGTTCTCCAAACCATCATAGAGAACTTTCCCCGTGGGCAATGCCTTGACTGCAGATGAACTAGCCTGACTGTCAGCCTACTGATGTAACTTGTTGATGTATTCTATCTAAACCATTAGCCTATCATTGATGACTAAAGGGCTTGGGTGTCCCTTACTCCTTAAGATGTCAAATTTCTTCATGAACTCATATATATCTTCCTACATACTTAGACATCTACGTTCTAGGCCCTGCATCGGATTCCTTTTGGTCAACACTTTATTTTTTTCGAGGATGGTAGCAATCCTATCCTTAATGTCTAATTGCTCCAACTGTTGCCTGGTTTTATTGTTTAGAAAATTTATTAACTCGATTGCCTCTTCAAGCTTTCTACCCAATTCTTCTCTGGTCTTCTGAACTTCTTCAAGAGCAGGCTTAAGCAAATCAATTTGTTCAAAAATAATTTGAATGGATGACCAAATATCATTGATGGAATCAATGATATTGGTCCACAATATCTTTCTAATGTCTGTTAAAGGCTTTTAAAATCTAAGGTCTTTCTCCATTGCTTTGATTTGTTGGGCCAAGCCTTTGTTTTTTATCATTTCCTCTGCATAATTAATTTTTGATATATCATATTTCTGCTCCAAAGTAGTGAATTTCTCTTTTACTTTCTGTAGCTCTATTACTTGGAGTTTCATTTCTTCCATTGAATTGATCAAGTCCTCTATGCTCTGTGTTGGTGTACCTGTCTGTGATGTACATGTTACCTCTAAGGGTGTAGCTGTTGCCAAAGGAACTTTTGGTGCTAAAGTAGATTCCAATGTGGAAGGGACTATTATTGAATCTATTGGCACTATAGTTTGAGGCTGTGTGGTCAACTCACCTTGCCTTGATTGTACTGCTTTTTCCAATTATTGCTCTATTTCTTTTAGTTGCTCATTTAACTTTAAGGACCAAGTCCATAAGTTCTTCTTCATTTTTCTTTTCTATAACCTCAACAGTCTGAGGATAAATGAGCGGTGGCAAATTCAACTATTTTCTGAGTGCAGCTATATCTTCATTCTTCTTCTTGATTAGGTTCTCTATTTCCTTGAAATCCTTTGGGTCATGGCCCAACTCAATAATTATCTCCTCCAATGATTTGATTCTGTTGTCCTTTGCGTGTGAGGTGGCCTTCACTAGTTGCAATTGGGCAGTAGTGTTGCTCAATGAATTTTGAAACCTATGTGCCATCATTGCCTTGCTAGTTAGCGTAGAATAGACCATCTGTTATAGACATATTTGGGCACTGAAACCCCAATCACATATGTAGATAAACCAAGGGCTCTTAAACCCGTAAAAGTGTTATTTCAAACCCTAAAGAATTGTGGTCAATTGATTACATCATTTCCTAGAAGTTCCACCTGAAAAACCACTAAGAACTGGCCAAAACGATACCATACTGACTGCTCCTTTGTCAAGGTGCAATGCATCTCACCTGCTACACACAAGAGGTACGATGCATACTGGAAAGGAATTCTATAGGGTGCGATGAGTGAGAGTAGACAAATGGCATAGACAGTTTGCTAAGTGGAAACCTAGAGAATCTTCTAGAAACTTCTCATATGACACTTACCTCTCTGAATTCATCCGGGGATGAGTAAGAGATCATGAAATCTCCAAGTGAAACAAAGAACTATCAGTGAAATGATAGTAATCAAAAACCTAGAAGCTTATTCACCCCTCTGCAAATATCTATAAATGGATTCCTCATCTGAGAGATCTAGAGGCTGGAATTTTGTAATTTGTAAGGAAGTGCTGTTGGTTTCTCTCTGAGAAAAACATTGTATTTTTGGGTGATCTTGCTTTTCATGAGGTGAAGAGGGATTTCATGCTGGGAGGATGATGCTGGATTAGATAGATGGGTTGTAATCCTCTCTTCTACTTCTACTATCAATAAAGTTCTTGGAGTTTTCCTCCATATAATTGTGTATTTGTAAATCTTGTTATTTGTGGATGCAATTGTATGTTTAATGTATTTCTGATTCTGCATTGTTTATGATATCATAGATCTCGATACTTTGATGGTGTGTTGTTGCTTTACCTTTGCAGATATTCTCTAAAGAGGGACAAGTAGGAGAAGAGTGGCAATATCTATCAAGGGAGAGAGGAAACAAGCAAGAAGCCAAGCAAAAGATACCAGTTGGTGCTCTCTACTTCTCTCTTATCTATCATACATAAGGGAAATCTTGAAGTGCTTTGAATTGTTTGTTTCTAAGATAGCTACCCATCTTAGTGGGACTAGTAGATCAAAAAGACACTAGTTTTCCCAGGAACAAAATGGTGACTCCACTAGGAAGCAAATAGTTTGTTTGTTTGTTACTGGTGTTTGCTTTATAAAATACAAACGGAGCCTAAAGTTAAGCCAGCTAGCCTTCGAACTTCTCTTGCTATGCAAGTGCAAAGTAGATCAATGTTGCTTCAGTCAATCTCCGAGTTGGTTTATGAACTAAACATCTGACTTGCAAACATCCTAAGTGCCCTTATGGTAGCTCATTAACCTCATAAGATCATACCCCTATACTTTTTTTTTTACTGTCTATCATAGCTCAGCCTAAATCAGTGAACTTAGCTGCAAATTTTAAGCAAAAACCAAGCTCAGCTTCGTTCCCTAGTCCATCGCACTGTCTCTAACTGGCAACCTGGATGCATCACACCTCCCATGTGTTGCAGGTGAGATGCATCCCTGTTTCCCTTAAGGACAGGTGAAATGACTAAATGATACTATTTCCTTCTCTGGAATTTGGTTTTTTCTTCCTTGTTTCCAGCTCTATTCAGTAGTTCTTGCTGCTTATGATTAGTATATCATAGTTGAAGTCTTCTTCCTTCACATTATTCAACCTCCATTGATCAGGATTTGTGAATGTTTTTATGTATTTTTAATCATTTACAGTCCTCCTTTATCAAAATTAGCTTAATCGAACTATCATTTTTTTATGTAAAGAAGTGTCATAACTGTCATTTTGAGTCAAAAAGAAGTGTCGTAAAGTCTTCCTCTTCTAGATAGTTGATTGTACTTTTGCCATTGTATTTGATTTGAATTATCAATATTTGAAGTGTCGAAAGCAGTTTTCCATTCGAAATTGAAGGTGTTTTCTTAGTCTTCCTTTCGTTTTGAAAAGAAATCGTTGAAGTGTTGCTTTGAAGAAAATAGTTCAGATCTGTACTTGGTTTTCCTTCTTAGCATTCTCACATTAAGGAAACGGAAAAACAAATACATGCATGTGCATTTTCATTTAGACTGCATGCAGAAAATTGATTTAGGAAAGGTGCATTTAGGGTGTGCTCTTTGCTCTCCGTTGAAAGGATCGTACTCTTCTTTCCTTAGTAGCTAGGATTTTCATTGCTAGAAGAAAACAAACGACTATTTATCATTTTAGATTACATATTTAGGAATTTTACATCTACATCACACAATGAACTGATCCATGTGGATATTGGTGGCCACCTACCAAGTCCATCTAGACCCCCATCATTGTTTCTCTCAGCATTTTTAGTTTCCTTAATTGTAGCACAACTTACTATTTTTAGCAGTTTTTCGGGTCCTAAAGTTCCAGAGCCATTTTGAGGCCCTAAACGACGTTTTTTGGGAACTATGGGGGCAACATGGGTCCATGGATCAATGTTTCCCTTCCCAAAGTGGTAGTTCTCGGATAGATCTTTCTAACGAGCTATCGTACGCGTCAAACAGAGATCATATGCCAAAGTTACAACCCCGAGAAATTGATGTATTAATTTATCCAAACGGGTTCCCACAATTTGGCGTTTCATCTTCTAGGGTTAGGTTTTCGGATGTGAAGGGTTTTTCATTGTTTCTCAACAATAAATAGGCCTCCGAGCCTCATTGTAACACAATTCAGAGGCATGTAGTCACCACATCTCTTCTCAGAGATCAACTACCATCGCCCTAGCTGGTTTATTTCCATTTCTGGTTGTAAGCATATTTCAGTATTTTCCATTAATGAAATGAAGTATTATTTCCGCTGCATATTTGTGTATATGGTTATGCATATTTAAATCCGGATCACATGGTTTTTCTGGTTTACGACAGTGGTTTTCTGCCTAACCTTGCCTTTTTCCAGATGCCATGGTATGTTGGGATGTTTATCTTGGTTTTGAGCTTTGGTTTGTCGTATGGATTTCAGAATCTGGAGCGGAGGTGCCCTCAAAGTTCATTCCCAAAGGCCTAGGAATCCCTTGACCAATTTTTGTGGGATACACGGTAAATCCTGAGGGAGAAGTCTCGTTAGGGCCTAATGATCCAAGTTTGGATTGTAGTAAAGCCTAAGAGAATGGTCTCGGTTTAGGGCCCAGTGATCCGGGAATGGATTTCGGTAAAGCCTGAGAGACAAGGAGACAAAAAATTCCTCAAGGATAGTGATGGATTCCGGATGGCATTCCGTGTTCGGTTCGATTGTGATCAGAACACCAATTTTTGTGTGACAACGACCTAGTGAGGGTGGAGGTGGTTTAACCTTTGGATTCCCTTGGTTGTTCTATGAGATCCCACATTCGTGCTTGGAATATGGCACGGGGGTGACTGACTGAAAGAGAGATTGGGTCCAGCCATGTCTATGGTCGGGTGGTACGTGGAAGTCCCGAACCTAGTCGGATTTGCCTATGATTAATAAAAGCTAAGTTTTTTTACTTTTGTACTTATTTATGTGTGGATTTAATGGATGTCACACCTCTTATATTTATATGGTTTAATGCCAATTATAAGCATGGTTATTGACTGGTTCATGTCATGGTTATTTCATGTATTTACTTGTAATTGCTAAATGGATGGATGCAAGACCTAATTGATGATATAATAGTTCAATGGAGAAGGAGGTTCTCCTTCTGGTTATGTTTCATAAGTTATTTTAGTCATTTATGCTATGTCTTGTATCCTAGACTTGTAGGTTGCATTGACTACAAGTGTTTGACAAAATGTCAGTCGCAATTGGGGATGCTCAGGCCTATTCGTGAGGTTGATTTTTGATTTATCAGCATTTTTATAATTTCTTTGATGGATTTTGAAGGTTGTAGCATGTTCTGAGTAGAGGTTGGGATTTTGGGCTAGAAAAGTGGCTCAAATATTTGGGTCGCTCGCACAGGTATGCTGAGAAAAGTCCACAGTTGCTAGCACATAGGCCTATGAGAGCGACTTTGGGTTGTTGGTCGATGTCTTACCTATAGCATGAGAGTGATTTTGAGTTAAAAGGCTTAAAACATCAGTGGGACCCAGGGGCAGGATGCCTGAGTGGCTGACATGTCTGCTGGGAGTGTTATTATTGATGTGGATGTGTTTGTTTGATGTGTTCCATCGATTCCATTTCCTTAAAGTCACCAAGGAAGTTGAATCCCTTATAGCAATCTCTCTCGTCGAATGTTTACCCCAGCTGGCATGTTGCTTGGGTGGACCTGGGAGGAGGGGGTGTTACAGTGGACGTGTTGGATTCGTTCAAGAAACTTGGTAGCATTTTTCGTCTCCTGATAAAACTTGTGCAAATTCTACTTGGGTAGTCACAAGGGTTGATGCAACATCAATGGGACCCAATGGTGGAAATCCTAGGCCCACCTGAAAGGGGTTGTGACCAATTGAGCTACAGAGAGCTTTGTTGTAGCTATGTTGAATATAGGAGAGACTCCCATTCAATGTGCATGGATGCTTGGAATTTTACATGTGAAAAATGTACACAATTGTCCTATTGATGACCTCTGTTTAGCCATCGGACTGGGGGTGGAAGGCAATTGATTTGATGAGCTTGGTGTCCAACAATGACTAGAGGCTCAACCTGAAGACACTAGGAACATGCTATCCCTATATGATATGATGGTCTATGGGATCCCAAAATGTACTCATACTCATTCGAATAAGAGCTTTGTAGTGGGTTCTTTCGTGATACTTTTCTTGCAGACAATCATAATGAGTGTTGAAGATAATGGAGAATATCCTAGAATAGGTAGAGTTGGTTCACATAGCCTCAGGATAGGAATTAGTTTCTATTTCTTAGGATGTTATTCTAAATTCCCTAAAACCATGTATTCTATTTAATGTGTAATGTTGATGAACAATGTAGAGCATTCTGTAGAGCCAGACTCTCCTGGTTCAGACTCTCTTTCGTAGAGCTGACCAGTGGGTTTTATTTTCATTAATATAAACATTGCCATTTTTATCAATGAGCATCTTAGAAAATCTATCAATGACCACAAGCACACAATCATTGCCATGATTGGTAGAAGAAAGGTTGAAAATATAATCCATCGATATGGATTCCCGAGGTTAGTTAGGAGTGGGCAGAGGGGTGTACATGCCTTGCTTCTTAAAGGTTAGTTTGGCAATGGCACATGCAGTGCAGGACATGCTATACATGCCAACATCCTGTCGAAGTTTTGGCCAATAAAAATAGTTGTGCAATACTGCCATTGTATCCTCCACACCAAAGTGCCCGCTACCCAACTATAATGTACCTCCCATATCAACTTGGCACGCTCGCTCAAACAACATAAAGGGTTCCGAGGTCGCACAACATTGCATCCTAGAGGTGGAAATATATAACTTGCTTTCCTTCCATCAACAATTGGTAGGTGGTAGTGATTCTAAGTAAGTGTTGTATAATTGTGGCCACCTAGAGGTTTCGTGCCCACACGAGTTAAGAATTGTGGTCAATGCCACAACCGGGGGCTGACTGAGGCAGTCTGCGACATGGTTGGTGCTACCCTTCTTTTATTTTATGTTTAAATGAAATTTTGCAAGTATGTGGACCATCTATGATGGCAATCATTTTGTAACTTGCCTTGTGTCTACGTAAATTTTAGAGGCATGCGACCAATGTGGATGATAGTCTCCTTCCCCAAAACACAATGCTTCCATTGCTTACAAGGCTGCAAGACGGAGTGAATCTCCTTGTCATAAGTGAGGTACATCTAAACAGTATTAGAGAGTGTCTCATTGTGATAGGTCGCTTGTCCTTTCTAAATGAGAATTGCACCAATAACATAGTCAGAGGCATTTATCTCAATCTCAAATGGTTGTTGTAGGTCATGACAGGTGAGGATTAATGTAGAGCAAAGGTGGTGTTTCAACTCATCGAATGCCTTTTTTTGTGAGTCAAACCAAAAAAACTTTACTTTTGCCCCATCCTTGGTCACTTGACTTAAGGGCTAAGTGATATAAAAGAATGCCGACACGAATCTCAGGCAGAAGTTAGAAAGGCCCAAGAGGTTGTGAAGCTCTGTTAGAGTCATTGGGGCCGACCAATCTTGAATGAATTGGATATTGGTTGGATTCACATGCACACCTTGCTCATTACTAATGTAGCCTAGATATTAGACCTTGTTCATGATGAAGGAGCATTTTTCCAAGTTTGCACATAACTTGTGTTATTGCAAAGTGTGAAGGATGTGTTGAATACAATGCAAGTGTTTTATGCAACTGTTGTTGAAGATGAGGATATCATCTAGATATATAACCAGAAAAGACTTGGTGAAAGGACACAATATATCATCCATCACCACCATGAAAGTTGTTGGGCCATTCGTCAAACCAAAGGGCATGACCAACCATTCAAAAAGACCCTCCTTGGACTTGAAAGCAATTTTCCGCAGATTAGTTGGTTTTATTGGGACTTGGTGGTAGCCAGAATTCAAATCGATCTTACTAAAGTATTTGTCCCCCTTGAGCTGGTCAAAAAGTTTTCTAATCTTAGGAATCAAGTATCGATTCCTGACTGTGATTTTGTTCAAGGTCCGATAATCAATGTAGAGTCGCCAAGTGCCATCTTCTTCTACACAAGTACAATTGGGCTTCCATAAGTTGAGGAACTTGGTCAAATGTGCCATTTTTTGAGAAACTCTTGTATATATTGTTTAATTTCCTCATTTTCCTCAAATTGATTGAATGCTTGACATGACAGTGCAAAGGTACCCAAGTGAGTGAGGAGAAAATGTCTTTGTATTGTTCCACAACCTTATCCACTTGGCTTTACTGCATAGAGGAGCCTTGTGTGGAGGCCATGGACATGGCCACAATCTTCTCCTTATATTGAGAGTGACTCAAGAAGAAGACATATTTCGTAGCCTGAGAGGTGACTTTATTGCATTTCTTAGTAGAGATCAAAGAAATGGAAGTTGGTAGGGCTACTTCTATTATCCTATATAATTATCTACCTAAACTAATAATAACACTACGAGGTCTAGAATCATATACAACATGATGCTTCCACAAGTATGGTTGGTCTAAAAGAACATCACAAACTTCAAGGGGAACAACAATACACAATACCTCGTCCTTGAAAGGCTTAATGTTGTAGGGCGGGCAACATTATTAGCTAACTCAAAGATCTTGCCCTTAGTGAAGCAACCTGATGGTGTATGGTTGCGACTGTGGTGTTGTTGGCAAGTTTGACCACTTAAATACCTCTACTTAGATGAGGTTCTTTTGACTTCCACTATCAATAATGAAACACAATGGAGCACCCTTCACCCACATTTGTGAGTGGAAGAGTCGCTCACCTTCCTTCAAATCTTTGGGCTCACTTTTTTGGACCTTGGTGGTGGAAACAATGGCACTGGGTTTTGCATCAATGATTTGTTTCATCTTTTCTAGGTCTAGTTTAGAGTCAAAACCTGCATCTAACTTTGAGGCTTTTAGCTCGTCTACTAATGAATGCCATGTGCAACATTCATTGGTATTATGAGAAGGGCTCTTGTTGAACTTGCACCACCTTCCCATACCTTTCTTTGTCTTCCCATTACGATTCTCTATTTGTAGCTTAGATGGGTTTTCCTGGGGTCGTCCACCCTAGCTCTGTCCTTTTTTCTTCTTTTGTGATTTAGGGATGCATTTGCCCTGCTTCTCTTGTGAAGGATTCACAGATCCAAAGTCTTGCTTCTTTTGTTTAATTTTTTGCTCGATTTTGACAACATATCTATATGTTGCTCCAAGTGAGGAGATGTTAAGGAACTCCATTTCTTTATAGGTGTATCCATGTAGACAATCACAATACTTGAGCACTAGATGTCACTTAGAGTCTTTGATACCTAGCTTAGTGTGCAAGGTATGAAATATATTTGTGAATTCGAACATTACTTGGTCCCTTTCTTATCGTAGTGTGGTCCATATCATGTACTAGTCTTAGTATCTTCCAACAAGGTAAACGTTGTTCCTTAACAATATCCCCGAAAGAGTCCCAAGTCGGTGTGACTAAAAACGGTGTTGATTCTTCCATGTCCCTTGCTCACGGTAAGTTTCCCACCAATCCTTAACACGAGGGATAACCTTAAGGAGTGCAAACGTGATATTTTCTCTATCAAAAAACTCGTGGACTGAAAAATACCCTTATAGTATATTTAACCATTTGTCTAGAGCATCAACATCTATCTAGCCTTCAAATATAGGAATATCAAAATCAATTATTAAAATATAATTAATTTATAATTATAAAATATCATTATATTTTAATTTATTTATGAAAATATTTTGAAATAAATTTATTTTTAGAATATTAATATTTCAAAATGACAATAAAATAAATAAATAAAATATAAAAGCATAATAAATACATTTGAGAAAAAAAATTGCTTCTACTTGGCTAAGAGCTCATCTTCCTTGGATGTGAGGAAACATGTTAACAACCAAAGACCCAAAGACGTCTAACAGGAGTGAAAGCCTGCCCCCTTTTGGTCCACCAACAGGTAATTCCAGGTGTTGTGGTTTTCCATGAATAATAGTGATGACTTAGCCTGCATTTGCTTATAACAACTAATGATGGTTGTTCTCACTGTTGGTTTAACAACTGAGTGATTGGTTTTACCACTTGCGAAGGGGATATTTTAGAAAAACGAAACTAAGAAACCATTTAAAAAGGTTTATAAGAAGGCTTGGGCTTAAGCTTAGAGTCAAACACAAGCTCATTCTTTAGCATAGGCCTAAGTATAAACTGAGACGTTGAACCGTGCAAATACACTCACACTAGACATGAGATAGAGGGGGAGGATAACATCTGATTACACACACGCGCACTTCCTTTCAACAAATACAATGACCTCATTATTTCTCTTGCACAATTGTTTAATAAATGAGACAGACAAATCCCCTCTCTCGTCAACAACCAAAGGAAATTTTCAAAATTGGTCACTGCACTATATATATAAAATATTAATATTATATATATATATATATATATATATATATATATATTCCCGAGGGAAAAAATCGTAATTTTATTATAAAAACAAATTACATTTTCAGATGCTCAAGAGCATACGGTTGTACCAGTCCAGAAAATTTGGGGCCCATAAAACCAACTATAAAAAAAGACAAAAAATTACAAGTTGGGACTAAGTGCAAAATCATTTAGCTACCCCTTTCTTCCTTTTCTCTTTTCTATTTTCCGCTCGGGTCCTTGATTTGGAGTAGTAGTTACGATTGCTAACTGATTCTCTTCTACATTCATCGAGGTATCCTTGTCTGAGTATGAGCTCTCACATACATGGGATTGTTTAAAACCTCCCACCTCCTTTCTAGGAGGGGTCTTGTCATTGTGACGCAATGGGACTGAAATTTCTGTTGCTTCAAGATCTCTCGAGCTTGGTACCATTGTTCCTCCTTGTTGGCTTCCTTCACCAACTACTGTGTCATGTGGATTCTGATTTGTAGCAATAGTGAGAGTACCTGTTTCCTCTTCGTCTTCATCTTTTGAAAGGGATTGGTCTATAAATTGCCCCCCCTTTGGCTTTTTTGTTTGTTTCTTCTTCTTTTTTGGATCTCTCTTTGACTAAGGGCACATATGTCGTAAGTGTCATGTTTGAAAGCAAATACGACATCTAAAAGCAGTGTTTTCCAAATCTAAGAACTAGTTTCAACACAAACTATTGTGAAATAGGTGAATGCAATCAGATAAGTCTTTACTAAGGTCTACTTCCACACAAATTCTAGCAAAGGTAAATATTTATTCTACAGTTCTGTCTAGATCTGTCTTAATGTACTTCCCCAGTGTATTCCCAATTCCTTGTAATACTATATGATGCCAAATGTGAGGGAGATTGTGCAATTTGACCCACACTGACATTTTGAAAACCACCATTATGTTGGCATCAAAACTCGGGAACCATGGGGTCATGAAAAGACTTGCACTGCCCCAAAGCCATGGGCCCTCCTTTAAGACGTGATCCCTCTCATGTAGTGTTTCAAATTTTACAATGAAAAATCCATTCGAATATAGGTGAATTTTATACTTTGGAGTCCAATTAGAAACTATTAAATCTACATATAATTGTTTTGGGTTAAAAATTTGTGTGAATTTCGTTGACCTCTAAAACATTTACCACCATTTCCGGAGAATGTTTCCTCTGTTCCAGATGTAGGGGCCTAAAACATTTAATATTTTTTAAAATTTGTTTTGTGTCCCATCTTTTATTTTGACAACATCCTTAAACAAGATTGAACCCTTGGAAAAACTTGTTCGAGACAATCCTCCTTGCAACCTCAAATTTAAGATAATAGTCGAATCCCTTTCAATGTCATATTCTTGCCATCAAAAGGCATCTTGGAAAGCTTTCCATGCATAGATCACGCTTTATAAATTCATTGGGATTCCCAACTTATATTGAACCTTCTCCTTCATATCTTGTACAAGTCCTTAGCCCATGTCGTCCAATCGATGGTCGTCAAAGCCTTTAGAGATAAATTGTAAACTCCCATCGACGGTGCGATTCTCACAAAAAATTCTTTGTGTCGGCTAGATCCATGTCATACTCTTGACATAGGCGCAAATCACTTGCTTGAGCACGCCGTGGGCAACGAAATTGTAACCAAAAGATAATGACGGATCTGGTTGAAAATGTGTGAGATGGAGAGCACGACACGTCCTGCAGGAGAGAAAAACAGCAGGTTGAGACCCCACTGGTTACACTGCGAAAAACTTCCCCTCCACTTTGAAGTGACCTGATCGCTATCAAGTCTGCTCCCGTAGCTCGTTTAACCTCCACTTCCACTCCTATAAGCAACAGCAACTTGACGTATCTCTAGAGAAACGAGAAACAACTCAAATGTGTTTGCTTTAGCGTTGCAGAGCGTAGCCCTAACGCTCGTTTCTATCGTTCCCTCCTCTCGAAAAATGTCTCCTAGCACCAAAATCTTTTATAATGGGTTACAAATCATTGAAATAAAAATAACTGGTTCATACTTGCCTACATGCTAGTGACATGGTCTGAATCTTGCCAAAAGAATGATCATCATAATGGATAATGACCATGGTAACAAGCTCTAAGTTAAATCTTTATTTTCATGGGATTATAATATAATCTCCAAAGATGCAGTTTGACTCATAAATTTATACTATAAGTTGGTAGGAGCATACCATATCAAATCACTGAAATTCAATCTTGGTTGTGTATTCCTCGTTAAGGGAAGTTGGTTGCAAGAAAGTGGTACATATATGTACCACAACTCAACTCATGTTATAGTGTTGGAATAATCATGTGTTGCATTGATAAATTTTGTTTTCAAAATATTCTGGAAAATCTAGTATTTTAGTAGGTTTAATGTTTTATTCATTGTATCATAATAATAAATTTTGGATGCAATGGTAAGTCATTAACTCATTTGCTACAAAATCTAGGATGCAATAGTAACTCATTAACTCAGTTGCCACTAAATCTAGGATGCAATGGTAACTTATTAACTCATTTGCCAAAAGGGTCAGCTCAATTGGTCGAGTTCTCGTTTCTAAAAGTACTTCGCTAATGGGAGATCACTTGTCAATTCTCCTCAATGTCCTTGGGGTTAGGCTCTGTTCAATTATTTTAAGCCTCGAGGGTTAGCTCAATTGGTCAAGTTCTCGTTGCTAAAGCACCTTGCTAATGGAAGGTCACGAGGTCAATTCTCCTTAACGCCCTTGGGGTTAGGCTTTGATAAAAAGTTGACAACATGTGATCCCTTTGAGTGGAGCTGCCTAGATATTTCTTAAAAAAAACCTCATTAACTCATTTCATTTATTGTCAAAATGATTAAGATGGAAATATGGCATTCTTCTTGGTTCACTGTGTTTGCTTCACAACATAATGATAAATGCTATATATGAATTTCCCCTACATAATGATAAATGCTATATATGAATTTCCCCTTGAGAATTGACATATACTGTTAACATCATGGTAATTATATTTTCTCTAGTTCAATTTGTCCTTTAGCATTATTTATGGATCTGCTTTTGAGTATGTATCAATATATCTTGGTTCCCCATATCTCCGTATACAGTTAGGGAAGCAAATAAACCAGTGGTTTAAATATGATTTAGCCCAAGTGATCGTTGCTCCAATATTTCACGGCATGGTTTGTATTCAATTTTAATTTGTAAATACCATGAAGCATTAATGAAAGTTAGATGCACACACAATACACTAATATTTTACCACTAGTTTTCTGCTAGAAAAACAAAAATAAATAAAAAAAAAAAAAGGGTTCGATTCACCTCCCTCATTAAATAGAAACCCTAATGATTAGGTGTTCCCTGTAGTGATTGGGATGACAATGTCAACTTTTTTCGTAGGGCTCCCAATGATGGTTTCATCCTGCACCATAAGGGATTTTAAATTAGCAAATGTAGAAAGTTGTCATGTAGTGGGGGTTATAGATTGAAGAAGCTCACTATGCTCAGAAGGAATGAGCCAAGAACATTCACTATTCTATTTGCTAAATGCTCGGTTGTTTCGTAGGTTGAAATGCAAAGCAACTGTAAAAACTCAACTATGGATAAAGTAGTAAGAACTTGCATAAAGAAATTGACAAATATGGCATGAAGAACAAAAATACCCATGGAAAAATCATGGGCTATCAAAATTGTGAGTCCAAAAACCATGGGTAAATTAATAATTAATAGTTTTTATTTTTATTTTATTTTTATGTAATTTTACCAAGTCAAAATGTTTATAGGATAGGATATAAAAACGTTTCTTCCATACTTGTTGGAGAGCACCTCTTGACACAAAAAATGGCGCATGAATAACATCATGTCACAATGTGGGATCCAAATCCTGATGGGGAGGATACAATTTTCCTGCAACCACTTAGGCTATACCTACTTGACAATTCTATATAAAGACATATAAAGGTTTTAGAATTTTTGACACCACACTTTGAGAAGACATCAACTAATGCTTAAACAAATGTAAAAGGGGATCGTCAAAATAACTCTATCATTTGAATAACAACTCGTTTGATCTATCTAATCTTGTAATGCATTTATAAAGTTATTAGAATTTAACAATATAAGGAATTAGAGCTTTCTTCAATTTTCGATGATCTGAGTCGACTAAGACTTAATTAAACCTCTAAAAATATCATTACAACATGCATGAAACTTAAACCATAGTAAAAATCTACTCATCTCGAAAATTTATTCCATATTCTTATTAAATTCACGACCATTAAAAAAAAAAATCTACAACTTTAACTTACTCCCAACCCTCATTTCACTTCCCCTGTTTTCTTACTTTAACCTCTTTAATTAAATACTCTTTCCATTCTTTTTAATAAACTGTAATAAAATCTTCATCCATATAAATTTTATTTAATATTAAGAGCTTTTCACAAACCCACTTCAAATTAAATAATTATAAAACTCCACAATATATCACCAAATTTCATAAAATCATTGCATTTGAAACCAATAATCCTCACATGTAAGTTTGTGTAAATGGTATAGAATATCCTATGAACATAATAGTTAAATAGTAATAGGGTGACACCCACTTCAAATTAAATAATTATAAAACTCCACAATATATCAACAAATTTCATAAAATCACTGCATTTGAAACAAAGAATCCTCATATGTAAGTTTGTGTAAATGGTATAAAATATCCTAAATAGTAATAGGGTGAGAATATAAGTTCACATAAATGGTATAGAATATGCTATGGAAGGCAAATTCAGAGGAGCCATTAGGAGAGAATAAAGCCAGACATATGAACAAGGTTTGTGCAGGCCTTTCTTCGAAGTTGTGAGATATAAGGATCTTTGAACCTATGCCAAGGCTTGAATGTTAAAAATACACAAAATCGTTTCGTTTCGTTTTGTCAGTCCCCTGACACCAGCGGAGGCAAATCATAAGAAATCGCAACAGACTTTCATTTCGATGCGTCTTTGTTTTGTTTTGCTCGATTGGAAGTATGATGAGGTCGAGGAAAACGATTATGAACAAGGTAGGCAAATATGAGATCGGAAGAATCATCAGTGAAGGTACCTTTGAGAAGGTTAAATTTACTTAGAATATAGAAACTGGAGAGAGTGTGGCTATGAAGGTTCTCAACAAGGGGGCGATTCTCAAGCATAAAATGGTAGACCAGTACATGGAAGTTGGAGAGAAGGAGGGTTTTGTGGAAACAAATAAGTTGGGTCAAGTCAAAATTGCTTCAATAGAGAAAACAAGAAAGTGGATTTGGGTAAATCCAAAGAAATATTGGAGCATTTGAAGGCGTCGTCTTGCTCGCATTAAATGGGAACAAAGAAGAAGAAAATCGTTCCAGAGAAAGAAAATAAATAAGAGCAACAAAAATAAAGAAGAATCAACCATTTACAGTCCCACATCTACACCTTTTACTTGGTCATCGGATCTCTATGTCCAAGAACTGATGAAGGCCAAGACAAGGCTGGAGATTTTGGAAGCCAAAGAATAGGAAAGGGACTGCAAAATTTCAGAGATCAGAGTTGCAAATTGGTGTTTAATGGAAGGTAATAGAATTTTAAAAGAACAAGTAACAATGTTACAAGAGGCTCTAGAGACAGGAAAACAAGAATGGCAGATCATGAACACAGTGGCAAACCAAAGAATCAATAGTAGCAAACAAGAATGTGATAATTGCTAAAGCAACTCAGGTAGATACACAAATATCTCAACAAATAGACCTTCCAAAAGAGAGGGCAAAAAAGAACAATAGGAAAGACGTTGCAACATAAATCAAAGTTAGAGATGAAGATGCTAATGGTTACATAAGGACACAAGAAGAAGAAAGTGCAAGTGCTTGTAGATCACAGGAAAGAGAACACAAATAAATAAAGGACATGGAAACAAATTTTATTGTCAAGGGAATGAGAGATTACGGGAAGAATGAAAAATACTCTCAAGTTGACAAGAGACTTTCTGAAAGAGAAACTACAATGGAAAGGGAAATTTGCCAAGCAAGGAGGGTGAGGAAGATATGTGAAGAGAGATCTCGATCCATCAAAGTCACCATGGCAAGCGTGTAAGACATACACCAACTCTTGGGCAAAAAGAAACTCTTGAAAGGCTCACATTTCTTCCTAGATGAAGAATTAACTAGCAAACAACAAGAGGATAGAAGGGAAGAAGTGGAGAAAATCAAAGCAACGAGAAATGAAGGGAAAATGGCATGGTTGTACAATGGTAAAGCAATTATTGTAGTGTTTGGGCCTCTCGGCAAAATAGGGCAGCAAGCTGGTAGTAAAGAAAAAACAAAGAATTCGATGATAGGGAGGAAAACAACAAGATCAACATGGATGAAAAGGGGTGAAGACTCAAATTTGAGTCTTATGTGGCAAATTGCGTAGCAGTCAAATCCTACCCAGGTTTGCCTAAGTTTAATTTGTTGGAATTGTTGAGGTTACCCTTGGAGGAGGGGACCTGGGTTAGGGCCTATTGCGGAAGGTATAAACATAATTTGTCTCACGGAAACTCATGAACATGATGGTTGCAAAACTCCTATGTTTGACAGTTATTTGAAGTTAGCAGTTTGGAACAAGGTAGCAGAAAATAACAAAGAGTATGGGGGAATACTAGTTTTAGTGAAAGAAAAAGAAGGTCGTCACATTCAGTTAATTAAAAAATATGCAAATAGACAATATTTAGGGTTCAAAATATCAGAGAATGAGAATCACATAAGAATTGCAGCATGCTATTTTGCCCCTCAAGTCTCAAAAACTTACAAAAATAAGGGGCTAGAAAACAAGGATTCGTATGCAACTTTAAAACAAGATATTGTCGTGTACTCTCAGCAGGGAAAAGTTAATTTTAGTGGGAGATTTCAATGCTAGAACATCAAATCATCAATCTAGTATTATTTGTTGTAAAGAGGATCACAATCCTCTTTGGCTCATTGAAGAGGAGAATCCCCAGTGGGTGAGGTGTTCAGAAGATGAAAAAGTTAACAATCATTTTGGAGAGGAGTTTCTTACACTATGTGGGGCTTTCAACTTAATTATTTGCAATGGTATAGATAGATGGAAAAGGTCTAGGAACTTCACTTGCAACACATACAATGGGGCAAGTGTTGTTGACTATGTGATGTGTTCACAAAGTTTGATAGAAAAGATAGATGAAGTTAAGATTGGAGAGAATATTTGGGACTTAAAATCAGACCATAACCCAATCTATATAAAGTTATCATGGTTAGAAGAAAGACAGAATGGGAGAAAAACCCAATGCTTTTGGCAATCACTATCAAGGGGCAAAATTCTTCTAACACAAGAAAATTGTACTATCTTCCAGTCAATGTTAGAGAGATTAATTTAGAAGGAGAAAATAGGTTTCAAAAGTTTCAACAGTCACGAGTTAACAAATATAATCCAAAGTGTACTTCAAAAGTGCAAAAGAGCAAAAAATAGGAAATCAGAATCAAATTGTTTTCCTGTAAATGCTTGGTTTGATGAGAAATGCAAAATGGAAAGGAAAACCTTGAAAAAGGCAAGCAGGGAGAAGATGAATGTAAAGTTATATAAGCAGATACTAAAAAGGGAAAAAGATGAGTTCATGTAAACAAGGCGAGAAGAGTTAATATATCTAAGCAAAAATAAGCCAAAGATTTTATGGGAGGAACTTCAACCAAGGAAGAAGCAAATCGAAAATAATATTACAACCCAACAATGGTTTGAATATGCAAAGCAACCATCTGAGAAAGAATCAGAGGCGAAGCCTCCCTTTAGGATTAACACAACTATAAAGCTCTTCACGTTACAAGAGGTGGAGATTGGAATTAAGAAGTTGAAAACAAGAAAGGCAAAGGACTTGGTTGAGCTTCAAGAAAAGTATCTAAAATGGGGAATGAACACTCTTGCACCGCACATCATGGAAATATTTAACAACATCATTCAAGAAAGATTCCCAAGGGACTGGAAAACTAGCCTAGCAATACCCCTTTTTAAAAGTGGAGACATTAATAATCCTTCCAATTGTAGAACCATTATGATCAATCCTTTGTTTGCAAAGCTTTTCGACAGCATGGTAGAAAATAGAATCAGTAAGTGGGCAGAAGTAAAAGAAAAGAGGGCAAGAGGACAAGCAGGTTTTAGGCCGGAGCATTCTACAGTGGATCATGGTATCATGTTGAGACACATTGTTGAAAAGGTTTGGGAGGACAAAGAAGAAGCATTTTGCTGTTTTGTTGACTTCGAAAAGGAATTTGACACAGTCCCGAGAGATAAGTTGTGGCGTAAAATGGAAGAACTTGAAATTCCTTTGCATTATAGAGCCACTGTCCATAGACTTTATGAAGAAGTGAAAGCCAAAATTAGAACTTCAACAGATATTTCAGAAAGCTTTATAAGTGACATTGGAGTCAAACAAGGTTGCCCTCTATCTCCTACTCTTTTTTGGCTTATATATTGATAAACTGGAAGACTGGATAACTTTGGAAGGTGGAGATGGTGTTCAGTTGGGGGAGTTTGTGATAAAGCTTCTTTTATATGCGGATGATCTTGTATTGATTTCTAAATCGGCCTATGGATTTCAAATGCACCTCTATGCCTTTGAACATTTTTGTAGAGAAGTGGAGATGCAAGTCAATATACTAGCAAGACCAAAATAATGATTTTCTCCAAGAAAATGAAGCAAAGCCAACATACATTCTTCTTTGAAGGTAACATTCTTGAAGAAGTAAATGAGTACAAGTACTTCGGAATTGATTTCAACAACAAACTTAACTAGGAAGACTGCAGAAAGAAGAGAATTTTAGGAGGGTGGAAAGCATTATATGCACTTCAAAACAAATGTAGAGAGGTAGAGTTATGGGATTGGAAAATGACTAAAACACTTTTTGGACTCCTAGTTTGTCTAATGATGCTATATGGGTGTGAGTTGTGGGCTAACAACACCCCCGTCTCAAAATGGAAACAAATTGAGAAAATCCAAAAAACCTTGATCATAGGCAAGTTCAAAATATAAAATTCAGTATCTTATGAGATAATGTTGAGTGAAACAGGAGCAACCCTCATCGAAGTAATTGTTATGGTGCGGCTCATAAGATATCTAAAAGGAATTGAGCAAATGGGAGTAGGTAGATGGCCTAATGTTATCTTCAATGAAGGCATGAGTGAAAGAAAGAAACATGGATGAAACAAAACTACATATGGATGCAAAAATGGAATATCTACCTCAATGTCTGTCCCACAAATAGCAAGGAGCTAAAGGATTTTGTTATGGAGAAGTTTCGTAAACGGGTATGGGGAAAAGAGTTGGGTAGAAAGAAGAAGTACTACATTGAGGAATTCAACCCTATGTGTGATCTACAACAAAAACAGTTCATTGGAGCTAGCATTCCATGGAGGGCAAAGGTTCTTATTGCTCAATTAAGAACCAACTCGCATCAACTTCGATGTGGAACAGGAAGGTGGAAAAGACCTAAAGAAGCTTGGGAAGAACGGGTGTGTACATTTTGCACGTCTGGGCAGTGGAATCGGAAAAACATTTTATTTTGGAATGTGATGCATTCAAAGACTTCAGAGAAAGTTATGGGAATATGTTAACATCGGTTTCTTGGCATTGTCTTTTCAGTGAGGGGATTGTTGGAAAGTTGGGCCAGCTCATCATCAATTTGAACAAGAAATATATTGAATTACAAAATATGAAAAGCAGGGAACTAATAGTCCCATAGACTATGTTTAGTCTAGTGGACATTAAAATATCATTTCATTTCATTATGAACATAATAGTTAAAATAATAGTAGGGTGAGAATACCTGTTTAATTTCAATGCCTTGTATGTCAAATATAAATGAAATGATATTTTAAGGTCCACGAGACTAAAAATAGTCTATGAGACCGTTAGTTTCCTATTTTTCTCTCTTTGTAATTCAATCCTTTTCCGATTCAAATTGATGATGAGCTGACCCAACCTTCCAACAATCCCCTCGCTAAAAAGACAATGCCAAGAAACTGATGCTAACATGTTCTCATAACTTTCTTGGATGTCTTTGAATGCATCACATTCCAAAATGAAATGTTTTTTTGATTCCACAGCCCTAGACGTGCAAAATGTACACACCCTTTCTTCCAAAGTTTCTTTAGGCCTTTTCCACCGTCTTGTTTCACACCGAAGTTGATGTGAGTTGGTCCTTAATTGAGTAATAAGAACCTTTGCCCTCCACGAAATGCTAGCTCCAATGAACTCTTTTTGTTGTAAATCACATGTAGGTTTGAATTCCTCAATGTAATATTTCTTCTTTCTACCCAACTCTTTTCCCCATACCTTTTTATGCAACTTCCCCATAACAAAATCCTTTAGCTCCTTGCTATTTGTGGGACAGGCATTGAGGTAGATATTCCATTTTTGCATCCATGTGTAGTTTTGTTTCATCCACGTTTTCTTTATTTCACTGATGCCTTCATTGAAGATAACATTAGGCCATCTACCTACTCTCATTTGTTCAATTCTGTTTAGGTATCTTATGAGCCGCACCATAGTAATTGCTTCAATGGAAGTTGCTTCTTTTTCACTCAACATTATCTCATAAGGCATCGAACTTTTTATTTTGAACTTACTCATGATCAAACGTTTTTGGATTTTCTCAATTTGTTTCCATTTTGAGATGGGAGTGCTACTAGCCCACAATTCACACCCATATAACATCACTGGACAAACTAGGAGTCCAAAAAGCACTTTAATCATTTTCCAATCCCATAACTCTGCCTCTCTACATCTGTTTTGAAGAGCATATAATGCTTTCCACCCTCCTAAAATTCTCTTCTTTCTGCAGTCCTCCCAATTGAGTTTGTTGTTGAAATCAATGCCAAGGTACTTGTACTCCTTTACTTCTTCAAGAATGTTGTTTTCAAATAAGAAAGTATGCTAACTCTGCTTCCTTTTATTAGAAAAAATCATTATTTTGGTCTTGTTAGTATTGACTTGCATCTCCACTGCTCTACAAAAATGCTCAAGGGCATATAAGTGCATTTGCAATCCATGGGCCGATTTAGAAATCAATACAATATCATCAGCATATAAAAGAAGCTTTATGACAAACTCCCCCAACCGAACACCATCTCCACCTTGCATATTTAGCCACTCTTCCAATTTATCAATATATAGACCAAACAGAGTGGGGGATAGAGGGCAACCTTGCTTGACTCCAATGTCACTTCTAAAGCTTTATGAAATACCTGTTGAGGTTTTAATTTTGACTTTCACTTCTTCATAAAGTCTATGGACAACGACTCTATAATGCACAAGAATTTCAAGTTCTTCCATTCTATGCCACAACTTACCCCTAGGGACTGTGTCAAATGCTTTTTTTTTTAAAGTCAACAAAGCAGCAAAATACTTCTTATTTGTCCTCCCAGACCTTTTCAACAATGTGTCTCAACGTGATGCCATGATCCACTATAGAATGTTTCGGCCTAAAACCCGCTTGTCCTCTTGCCCTTTTTCTTTACTCCTGCCCACTTGCTAGTTCTGTCTTCTACCATGTTGCTGAAAAGCTTTGCAAACAAAAGATTGATCATAATTGTTCTATAGTTGGATGGATTATTAATGTCTTCACTTTTAAAAAGGGGTATTGCTAGGCTAGTTGTCGAGTCTCTTGGGAATCCTTGCTGAATGATGTTGTTGAATATTTTCATGATGTGCAGTGCAAGAGCGTTCATTCCCCATTTTAAATACTCTACTTGAAGTTCAACCAAGTCCTTTGCCTTTTTTGTTTTCAGCTTCTTAATTCCATTCTCCACCCCTTATAACGTGAAGAACTTTGAATTTGTGTTGATCCTAGGAGGGACTGTGCCTCAGATTCTTTCTTATAGAGTTGCCTTACATATTCAAACAATTGATTGACTATAATATTATTTTCAATTTGCTTCTTCTTTAGTTGCAATTCGTGCCAATAAAACTTTGGATTATTCTTGCTTAAATATATTAACTCTTCACTTCTTGTTTGCATGAAATCATCTTTTTTAAGTATCTACTTACATAACTTTACATTCATCTTCTAAATACATGTTTCTAGACTGATAACGCCTTTTATGAGGAGCGGCTGTTTAATCCCATATAATATTATTAACATGCTACTGGTACCCGTCTTTCTCAATTCATTCAGCGCAACGAGCAATTTCCAGAAAGGCTTGTGAATTTCGATTATCAATGACTACTACTTTATAGCCGCGCGTTCTTGGGGTTGTCGTGAATTTCAGTTATCAATGGCTACTCCTTTAAGGCCGCGCGTTCTTGGGTTGTCTACATTCTCTGCAGAAGCCTCCAAGTCTTTTACTCTCCTCTCTTCTTTCCACCGACCTTATAACATCTCTCCCTTAAAAGAAGGCTTTCTGAGAGGTCGGAATTTGAAATTCTCAAAAGGCTTGAGCTCAATCTGGCCATCTGGACGGAAGGAGGGAATTACAGTCGAAGCTGTTGTCAAGCGAAGTCCCAAGCGGTTAAAATACTTGTCTCCTCCATTTCGCAAGGTGAATTTATTTTCTTTCGAAGGCAATTTCATTTTTTACACTGTCTGTACGTGGTCAGAATCGAACTCATAGAACCAGTGTAATATTGTTTAAAACTCACGAGCACAAGCCATCCACTCTAGCATGCCAACTGATCACATAAAGTGCTCAGAGAGAAATATATTGCACGTGATGTACAAATTATGGATCCCTTGCTTAGCACGCCAAATAGATGTTTTACTGGCTGTTAATTGAGTTTGGTCGCTTGCATACGGAACAGAGAGGGAGAGGATATTTGCGGCGTAGTCTCGTGCATTGGATTTTCCTTAAGTGCTTCTTCAGATGAAAATAGAATCAGCATAATACCAAATTTTCTGGTTTTTGGATGTTTCATATGGCATTTGAGTGATTATGCTGACTCGTGAATTTACATTCCAGGAGGCCTCCATGTAGTTAGAAAAAATCGATATAAAAATTATATCCCGTACAATTAAAAATACTGCCCACTGGTTGGATGTCAGCTGTACAATTAAAAATACTGTCCACTGGTCAGTGGATAGATGCCAGCTGTACAATGTTAACACTCCTACAGAGAATATCCAATCAATTAAGTTCCCCCACAACAAAAGAACTATCAATACATCTAACCATAGATGGAGATCTCCTTTCGAAACTTGAGGTGGAGACAAGGCAACTTTGCCCATATGGGTACTTTACCTTCTTTCTTGCATAGAGGTTCAAAACTTGTGCACCATTCAATGTAGATTGTGCACCGTTCAACGTAGGTAAGGTCTGATGTTCCCCAGAACTATGACCCACATGCGAAGTTCTACTGCGGACACATTTCTATACTTAAAAGTATTAGAACCTCCAAAAAATTAATTAAGTAATTGTCTAGATTGTATCACTAGATGCATTCCACCCAAATTTTTAGAGAGGCTGCACTTTATGAATGAACTAATGATATTTTAATGTCCATGAGACTAAAAATAGTCTATGGGACCACCAACCTCTGTGCTTTTTATCTTTTGCAATTCAATCATTTTCTTATTCAAATTGATGATGAGCTGGCCCAATCTCTAAACAGTCTCCTTGTTGAAAAGTGAATGCGAAGGGATCAATGCTAACATATTGGCATCACTGTCCCTGATGTCTTTGAAAACATCACAGTCCAAAATGAAATGCTTTTCCGATTCCACTGCCCTAGAAGTGCAAAAGGTACATAGCCGTTCTTCCCAAGCTTCTTTAGGTCTTTTCCAAGGTCCCATTTCACACCGAAGTTGATATGAGTTAGTTTTTAATTGAGCAATAAGAATCTTTGCTCTCCACGGAATGCTAGTTCCAATGTACCCTTTTTGTTGGAGATGACAAGTGAGGTTGAATTCCTCAACATAGTACTTCTTCTTTCTACCCAACTCTTTTCCCATATATGTTTATGAAATTTCTCCATAACAAAATTCTTTAACTCCTTGCTATTTGTGGGACATGCATTGAAGTAGGTATTCCATTTTTGCATCCATTTGTTGTTTTGTCTCATCCATGTTTTCTTTCTTTCACTTATGCCTTCATTGAAGATAACTTTAGGCCATCTACCTACTCCCATTTGCTCATTTCCTTTTAGATATCTTATGAGGCGCACCATAGCAATTATTTCGATGGGAGATGCTCATGTTTCATTGAACATTATTTCATAAGGAACCAAAATTTTTATTTTGAACTTGCTCATGGTCAAGTGTTTTTGGATTTTCTCAATTTGCTTTCATTTCGATACGAGGGTCTTGCTAGCCCACAATTCACACCCATATAGCATCACTAGACAAACAAGGAGTCCAAAAAACACTTTAATCGTTTTCCAATCCCATAACTATGCTTCTCTACATCTGTTTTGAAGAGCATATAATGCTTTCCACACTCCTAAAATTCTCTTATTTCTGAAATCCTCCCAATTAAGCTTTTTGTTGAAATCAATCTTGAGGTACTTATACTCATTTACTTCTTCAACAATGTTGCCTTCAAAGAAGAATGTATGTTGGCTCCGCTTCTTTTTATTAGAGAAAATCATTATTTTGGTCTTGCTGGTATTGACTTGCATCTCCACTGCTCTACAAAAATGCTCAAGGGCATATAGGTGCATCCGCAATCCATGGGCCAATTTAGCAATCAGTACAAGGTCATCAACATAACAAAGAAGCTTTATCACAAACTCCCCCAATCGAACACGACAATCCACCTTGCAGATTTAGCCACTCTTCCAGTTTATCAATATATAAACCAAAAAGATTAGGGGATAAAGGACAACCTTGCTTGACTCCAATTTCACTTCTAAAGCTTTCTGAAATGTCTATTGAAGTTCTAATTTTGACTTTTACATCTTCATAGAGCCTATGAACAACGACTCTATAATGCAAAGGAATTTCAAGTTCTTCCATTCTACGACACAACTTATCTCTAGGGACTGTGTCAAATGCCTTTTTGAAGTCAACAAAGCAACAAAATACTTCTTGTTTGTCCCCTAAAACCTTTTCAATAATGTGTCTCAGCGTGATAGCATGATCCAATGTAGAACACTTCGACCTAAAACCTACTTGCACTTTTTCCCTCTTTTCTTTTACTCCTGCCCACTTATTGATTCTATTTACTACCATGCCACCAAAAAGCTTTGCAAACAAAGGATTGATCATAATGGTTCTATAGTTGGAAGAATTATTACTGTATCCACTATTAAAAAGGGGTATTGTTAAGCTAGTTGTCCAATCTCTTGGGAATCCTTTCCAAATGATGTTGTTGAATATTTCCATGATGTGCGGTGCAAGAGTGTTCATTCCCCACTTTAGATATTCTGCTTGAAGTTCAACCAAGGCCTTTGCCTTTCCTATTTGCAACTTCTTAATTCCAATCTCCACCTCTTGTATCGTGAAAAGCTTTGTAGTTGTGTTGATCTTGGGGGGAGGCTCAATCTCTGATTCTTTCTCATAGAGTTGCCTTGCATGGTCAAAGCATTGATTGGCTGTAATATTATTTTCAGTTTGCTTCTTCCTTGGTTGAAGTTCTTGCAAAGATAGTACAATTTTCTTGTGTTAGAAGAATTTTGCCCCTTGATAGTGATTGTCGAGAACATCGAGTTTTCCTCTCATGCCACTTTTCTTTTAACCAATATAGCTTTATATAAATTGGGTTATGGTTTGATTTTAAGTCCCAAATATTCTCTCCAATATTAACTTCATTTATCTTTTCTATTAAGCTTTGTGAACACATAACATGGTTAACAACACTTGCCCCATTGTATGTGTTGCAAGTGAAGATCCCAAACCTTTTCCATCTATCTAGACCATTGCAAATAAGTTGAAAGCACTGCACAATGTAAGCAACTCCTCTCCAAAATCTTTGCTAACTTTGTCATCTTCTGAACATCTCAATCGTTGGGGATTCTCCTCTTCAGTGAGCCAAATAGGATTGTGATCTTCTTTGCAACAAAGAATACTAGCTTGTTGATTTGTTGTTCTAGCATTGAAATCGCCCACTAAAAGAACTTCTCCCTGCTGAGAATAGGCATCAATATTTTGCTTTAAAGCTGCATACAGATCCTTGCTGTCTAGCCCTTTATTTTTGTAAGTTTTTGAGACGTGAGGGACAAAATAGCATGCTGCAATTCTGATGTGATTCTCATTCTTTGATATTTTGAACCATAAATATTGTTTATTTATAATCTTCTTTCACTAACTGAATGTGACAACCTTCTTTTTTTCACTGAAACTAGTATTCCCCCATACCCTTTGCCATTTTCTACTGCCTTGTTCCAAGCTGCTAAATTCGAATAATCATCAAACATAGGAGTTTTGCAACCAACATGTTCATGAGTTTCTGTGAAACAAATTATGTCTCTAGCTTTTGCAATAGGTCCTAACCCAGGTCCCCTCCTCCAAGGGTAACCTCTACAGTTCCAACAAACTAGACTTAGGTAGACCTGGGTAGGATTTGATTGCTGCGCAGTTTGGCACATACGACTCAAATTTGAGTCTTCACGCCTTTTCATCGATGTTGATCTTGTTGTTTTCCTCCCTATTATAGAAGTAATTGTTTTCTCTTTACTACTAGCTTGCTGCTCTATTTTGCCATGAGGCCCAAACTCTGCGATCACTGCTTTACAATTGCATAACCATGCTCTTTTACCTTCGTTTCTTGCTGCTCTAATTTTCTCCACTTCTTCCCTTCTCTCCTCTTGTTGTTTGTTGGTTAAATCTTCATCTAGGAAGAAGTGTGAGCCTTTCAAGGATTTTTTTTGCTTAAGAGATGGTGTTTGTCTTGCATGCTTGCCATGATGACTTTTTATGGGTTGAGGCCTCTTTTCACATATCTTTCCCACCCTTTTTGCTTGGCAAATTTGCCCTTTCCAATGTAGTTTCTCTTTTAGAAAGTTCCTTGTCAAATTGAGAATTCTTTTATTCCCCCTGTTGTCGCACAAAGTGTCTAGGCACCGCAACAATGTTTAGAGTAAGAGCTGTCACTCTTAATCCTTACTCAGTCCGTTTAGACTCCCTCCTAGACAAGTCGAGGGTGGTAGTCCCTAAGGTAAATGGATGAAAAAGCCTGTGGAACACGGGCTCTAGGAGATTTTAATGATGAACAACTTGACGAATGTAGAATAAGTCTCGATCAATTAAAATAGATGGATTAAAATAAGACACAATTACAAGATATAAATGACTACAGACCAGTGCCTTTAATATTTGCAATAACCATAGACTAAATAATAACAAGTCATCTAGAGAAAACTTGTAGATATGGCAAAGCGACGATTATGAACAGTTAATGTAAATGCCCTAAACTTTAACATGCAAGAGATTTCAAATTTAAAATGATTTTCATTAACCGCCCAAATTTAGATTCAATTAACTTTCTCTAACAATCAATATGATTTAATACGTTTATCTTATTTGACAATAGAGAAATATCAAAATGCATTCAATTACCAAATAACATTAAGGAATTTCAAATTTAAATTTTAATTATCCCTTAGGCAATAACTTCAATGTGATAAATAAATAAATCGAACTGAATCAAAGGGTTAAATTTTAAGATTTTAGTGGGCCATAGGCTACATTAAAATATTTAATGTAAAAGCGCAAATCCCTTTAATTTAGTTCCTTCATAGTTCTCACGTCACCCAAAATTTATAAAATTTTTAGATTTTTTTTTTTTAAATTTTTAGACTTTTAAGATTTTTTATGATTTTATAATTTTTTTTTTTTTTTAATGAATTTTTAAAATGAAAACAACAAAAATAAAAAAGAAAAGAAAAGAAAAGAAAAATTTAAATCATAAATAAAAAGTGAGAAGCGAGAAATTCAAATCAAAGCACAAAGTCAAAAACGAGAAAAATCGAAAAAAAGAAAAAGAAAAAAGAATCTAAATAACGTAAATGATGAAAATTGAAAAAGGGAAGTCAAAATCAAAATTCAAAATTAACCCCAAGCATTATATACAAGTGAAAATAGATAAAATTGAAACAAAAAGGGACTAACTAAACTACATAAGAGGAAGACCTAAACTAACACATACACATACATAAAATAAAAGTCGAAAGCTTTTTTGGTGTTGTTGTCATTTGCAGTGCAGGCAGGTTGGACGACGGAAAGGGTTTGATGGCAGTAGAGACGAAAGAGATGGAGCTCGAATGAGTTGGCTGCGAGGAGAGGATGTGTGCTGGACGTAGGGAGGTTCGATTGAGGGCTGACTACGGGGAGACTCCAGGATGTGGGGGACAACAACATTAAAGGATGGCAAGTTGAAGACTATAGGCTGATGACGGGAGGGATGCATGCAGCTCGATTGAGGATGGACAAGAGGAATGCCTATGGATGCTGCGGATAGGAGGGAGAAATGCAAAATGAGAGGAGGGTTTAGCTTCGAGAGCGACAGAGGAGGGTTTGCGCGTTGACAGTTTGAGGCCACACGCAGATGTATGGCAGCAAGAGAGAGGGACACAGGTAACAACGAGAAAAAGGGCGCAACTTTGAATGCAGATGGGCATCGTATGGAATAGCTACAACTGCGGGTTTGAGAAGAAGAATGGATAGCAAAGAGCTGACAGATGAGCGATATGGAGCCAGATGGAGCCGCAAGTGAGCAGAGAGAAGAGGAATCCGTAGATTTGTGGAGAATGCAGGCAACAACAAAACGCTGTGAGCCTTCTAAAAAAACTTCGAAATTGCACAGTGAACTCCACAAATTAGGCCGCAAATCAAAGAAACCAATCAACAAAGTGGTGGTCCAGAAACCCCTTAAAAATTTTCCGAAGATTTTAATTAAAACTTCAAATCCAATTGCTTTAGATTTATCAATGAAAACCCTTAAAAAATTTCTCCAGATTAAAAGATTTTTTTAAATCCCTAGACTACAAAACTAATGCCCCTGCAAAAATGGATTTTGAGGCCAGATCTTACCCTCCAGGGCCTAGATTTGGCTTTAGACCAAATTTCACCTTCAGATCTGCAACCTGTACTTGAAAACAGAAACACCCAGAACCTGGATATACAAAAAATAAATAAAACCCTAGAAAAACCCAAGTCAGAAAACCAAAATATAATTACAAATCTTTGCACAGAAATGATAGATCTATCGGATTTGGGGAGTGTGAGTCCAACTCCGCTCTGAGACCTGATAATCTAAGGCTCTCAACAATCAAATTTATCAATTTAGCACATAAAAAAACTAAAAATTTTGAAGTTTAAAGGAGGTGCTGAGCTCAAAACCCTTCATGCATCATCAATAAAAATCTTATGATAGGACTGGGATCAAATTAAGCTGGGCTCTTCAGAAAACACAGATCGGGAGTTGGCCGATCCAACTGAAAACTTCCCCGAATGCCCGATGATCTAAAAAAATCAAGACTTTCCTACAAAACTCGATTCAACCATCAACATAGAGCGAGAAAACAATAATAAAACTCAGACAAATAGAGATACTTGCTATTATGTTCAGAACTTAGATTATCATTCAAACCCTAGCGACTGAGCAAGATACCTGTACTCAAATCACTCTTCAGAAGCTATTATCAATGGCTAAAAAAAATTTATGCATGAAAAAACGATACATCTTATAGTACTTCCATGAAGAGTAACATCGGCAAAAATTAACCCCAAAGTTTTTCTTTATTGTCCAAAAAAAATATTACACGAGAGCTTTTAGCTTAGCACACGACTTAGAGGTCGGATCAATTGACTAACAAATGACCTCCTATTCAAAGATAAATCCTCCAACGACTAGTTCAAGTGATCCTCGTCAAAACAATCTCGATTGTTGATGAGGACCAAAATTTCTTTTAATCTCATTTGTCGAAATTTTAAATTCTTGAGGAAATTCAAAATTTTCAATTAAATGCATTTTTAATTAATTCAAAAATTAATTTTTTGAATTAATTTCCTTAAAATTTTGACTTTGACTTAACCCTAGGGACCAAAGGCTTAAAATTAGCAATATAATCAATTTACCTTAGTCCCCGGATCTCTTAAAATTTAATTTTTAAGGACCGATGAATTTTGCCTTCGGAGAATTTAAATTTACCTAGGACCTAGAATTAATTAAATCTATGGCTTAGGATTTTAATTTTTTTTTTGGCTAGAAAATTTAAATTTTTTTTTTTGTAAGCTGGGGTAGGACTCTCCGATTTACATGTCCATTAAGTACCCTTCAACGGGGGAAGGGTAGCCCAAGATTTGAACCCAAGACTTCCGGTTCGGTGAGACTTCATTTCCACGGCCCTTGCCGCTTGAGCTACCCCATGTGGACTGGCTAGAAAATTTAATTAATTAACCTATGAGGGGATAAATTATTTTTTCCAACCCTCAAGACACTTTACATCATACTTTTCATATTTTACATCATAAGGGGGAAAACCCTTTTGAAAAAGACCCTCACAGACTACCCATTTCTGCAACACAAATATAATCATGCAAACCAAACAATTTTTATTAAAATAACCTAACCAAATAGTTAGGATTATTCCCAAATCACTTTTACATAGACTCGATTTATAACACTAGGACTCGTCTAAGATCCTAGTGACAAAATCCATTCCGGTTTTGGGGTAAGGCTGACAGAAAACTCTGCTGACCATTCGAGAATGAATCGGTGAGACAAAAAACCTTCCAAAATGTAAATCATCACCAAAAAAGTAGGTTTACCTAGGCAATCACATACACGACATAGATCTGCTGAGATTATTTACATTATACACATGCATAATGGGTTTACATTATAACATGATAATCAGGTTGATGATGATAGCTGAACGACACAGACACGTTGATCAGACGCTATCCCTTTTGCGAAAAAAGGGGGTGTATTGCTATGGGTCATTGACACGTTCTTGTCAACACTCCCCATAGTCTCTTATTTCCCTGATGATAAAGTTTGTTTTCCTATCTTTTCTTTCTTTGTGTTCTCTTTCCCATGCTCTACAAGCACTTACATCTTCTTCTTCCTCCATCCTTTTGTAACCATTAATGTCCTCAACTCTAGCTTTGATTTCTTTTGGAATGTTGTAATGACCAAAAGTTGTATACGCAGCGGAAATATTTAAAATACTTCATAGACAAAGTAATTCATTGTAGGATAGTAATTGTATATTGTATACAGAATTGATGAAGGATTAGTACAAATGAGAATGAGGGTCCTGCATATATAGTAATGTAAGTACCCTTTCACGAGTAGGCATGTCTCTAAGACATGCCTTTTCATTATTAACTAACTAACCATTAGTTAATTTACTTATTATTTATTATCTATTTGTACATAATTTATGTTCATAACATTGCCTTCCCCTTCAAAAAGCTTTGTCCTCAAAGCTTGTTGATGAAAGGGCTTGATCTCTTTTCTGCTACAAATGTCTTCTGCTTGATCTCTTTTTTTGCTACGAATTCCTTCTCATCTTGGAACAATCATCTTTGTCGATACAAGTTGATATGATCCTTGGAGTGATACATAAAACTGTCATACTGAGAACGGATCAGACTGTCCTAGATTAACCTTCTGTGCAATCTTTTGATCACTAGAACCTTGTAACGAATTGTTATCAATAGACTGAATTGAGTTCACTTCAGTATTATTCGGAACATAAATTTGTTGTTTATGTTCTGTAGATTGATTAAGGTGTTGGAACGTCACCATCTTCCTCTTGTAAGGGAACATCAAGATTTTTTTTGTGTGTGTGTGTGTGTGTGTGTGTTTAAAATGAACATACCTAATTCTTTGAACCAAGGTTGACTGATAATTATGTCAACCTCTTCGTCAAGCATAGTTACGACACTAAATTGAGATATGTACTCATAATGATCAATTGTCACTTGTAAATCATTAATTTCATATCCTTTTTTGCCAAAAATATCTGTTCTTTCTCCTATGTTTGACTCTAGAATTAATAGTTGATTTGTCAGATTAACATTCATGTAATTTTCCTCGCGAATTGTACTAATAGTGATATTAACGTTTTTCCCTTGGATAGTCCCTCTTAATGCAATTAACTTGTGATGTGTGGTTAAACCACCCTTATAGGAAAATCGTCCTTCCTTCCTTGTTCTTTTTGGCCTTCTTTTCCGAAAGGACTGCTTGCTAAGATATTTGTGTATCTACCTGAGTTGCTTTAGAAATGATCACATCCTTGTTTGCTGCTATTGATTCTTTCATCGTTTGCCATGTTGTCTTCATATTTTGCCGTTCTCGATTTTTTGTCTCTAAAGCCTCTTGTAACATTGTTATTTGTTCTTTTAAAATCTATTACCTTCCATTAAACATCGATTTGCAAGTGTGATCTCTGAAATTTTGCGGTCCCTTTCCTGTTCTGTGGCTTCCAAAATTTCCAACCTTGTTTTGACCTTCATTAGTTCCTGGACATAGAGATCTGATGACCAAGTAAGAGGTGTAGATGTGGGATTGTAAATGGTTGACTTTCCTAAATTTTTGTTGCTCTTATTTATTTTCTTTCTCTAGAACTGTTTTCTTCTTCTTTGTTCCCATTTAAAGCGGGCAAGCCTACGCCCTAAAATGCCTTGATATTGTTTTGCATTTACCCAAATTCACTTCCCTGTTTTGTCTGTTGAGACAATTTTGACTTGGCTCAAATGATTTGTTTCCACAAAACCTGAGGTTTCCTTGCCATTTTTAATGTTTACTATTGATTTTCTTTCCATTTTAAGATGAGGTCACATGCTAGATATCCTATAAAACCTCAAAACCAAACCAGGACACAGTGTAAATGTAAAAGCCGTAGTGTTCCTGCAATCAGTTGAGACTGTAGCTCAAGCACTGGGTGGGACGAACAACACTCAAAAATGTCCGTGACGGGGTGTGTATTTCGCCTTTGCCATTGCGATTCCTTGTGTAGTTGTTCAGCAATTTCCTCGTCACGTTACTGCTTAGCAACCTGCTCTCTTTGTCTGAAAGCGACCAATAAATGTTGTTTTCAAATAGGTACTGATAATATTTTCCACCAAGATCTCCTCAACAACGACTTCTATATTTTCATTTATTTTCTTGATACAAGCCTTCCATCTCCTTCTTTCTTGATCCCCTTTCTCCTTGTTACCATTATTATTGGTGCCCTTTTCACCTAGCAACATCCCATCATCCACTTGAGTTTTGCCTTCATTTTACCCTTTCTGAGAATGCTTGGGCAGAACTTGTTTCCCCATTTGTTTTCCCTTTGGCCCCTCCAACAGGGTTCAGGAATGTCGATTTCCTTTCTTTTCGACTAGTAGGCCTTTGTTTGCTTTGAAGGATGTTTCTCTAGGTGAAAAGACGTGGGTTGATTTATGATCCTTTCATTATCTTGATCCTGATTCTCTAATGTTGGCTTCCTAACATCATGTACAACTAACTTTGATCATTCACATCTTCCAATACTTGCCCTCCTGTGGTCCAATTAAATCCTCTTCGATGTGTTGTATTGATTGTTTATAGGATAAGGTTTTAGAGGACCTACCAGATAGGTTTTTGAAGGACACTTCAAACTAGTACCATTTGGACCATAAAGGTTCAAAGGGAGCTCCTTCACCAGTTCTAACTTATTGTGCTTTGATCTGACTTCTGAACTCTCTCTGCTTACAAAGGCCTGCTTGCTTGCTTATCTTTGTGGTTGGACTCTAGTTGGGCCATTGGTGCCTTTCTCATGCTGCCTGCTTCCAAATGTTGTGAAACATTCTTGTGGGATTCACTGCTGGACGATCTGGTTGGATATAGACTTACATGTATTTGCACCCTTTCCTATCCTTGCCTTTGAAAATCCTTTTTCCTCATCCTCCTGCTCTGTAACCTCCTCCATTGTCATATATATATATATATATATAAAAGAAATGCGCTTCTACCAACGAAGGAAACATATTAAAAATATAGAGTAGAAGATAGTCTGTTACTACAAGATAAAAAGTTAAAACATAGGTAAACTAAAACACCCATCGAAACTATCAGAAACAAACTACAAACTACATACCTTTACCCAACAAAGAAATCCATGTGGGGGAATGGCATGGCCTTGGTTGTTGCAACAAGCATGGGTATCATAACTTCCCTTTACAAAAAATAGGATGCCATGCAAGGGAGTCACATGGCTTTGAAGTACATTGAAATGAGGTTGTTACAACTATTTCACAAATCCAACACATAAGAAAGCATCCTCCACAAAAATCCGTTGAGGTGCGCAGGGTAAAATGCACCCCGAAGGTTTTAAGGTAAATAAGTAAATCCTTAAAAGCATTGTTAACCAAATTGGGTTATTATAAACCCACCACAGTGCAAGGCCCATGACTAATGGAGAAGGTAGGAAAATTGCAATCTGTAATCAAATAACACTCTTATCCCTATTTTCTACTTGTATGCAGAGACATTTAAATTTTAAACAACTGGCAATGGGTAAAATTGCCTAGCAAATTCCAAGCCAACATAGTGGGACGCTATGTTTTTATCACAAGGCAAATGGTTGCATACTCTAGGGAAATGTAGCCTAATCTCCACAAGCCCACAATAACAGGCTTGCCGTCAAGATCACATGTTCATATTGTTGCCTCAAAATCTAGTAGAGACAATCACTAGACTAAGTGACAACGCTATGAGGTGTGGCTTGTTGCCACACAATCTAGTAGGGGTCCTAGGATGGGTACCCAAGGGATAACTACTAGACCAAATGACAACAAGGGGTCAAAGATCCACTGTCACCTTAGTCAATGTCCCTTGCTCTTTACGGATTTTCACCGATGGGAGGAGTCTCGATATAAGGGAAATCACTTGAATGATAGTATCAATGGCATGGTGTGATGTGATTTTCGAAGCCCATTCAAAGGAGAGGCTCAAATAATGGCTCAATTACTTCAAAGAGAAGCTAATGGCTCTCCAAGAAAGGCTTATGAGGAGACCTAGACCTAGGAGGAAAGGTTATCGAATCACAAGTGACACTCCTAGACCAAAGGCTTCCTAAGGAGGCAAGATCTTTCTTAGGGATTTGTAAGATAATGACCATATAAAGGTTTGGGACCACAAGAGAGACGACCTATAGAAAAATCCAAGCAAGGCCTAGGGCTAGAAGATGATCTTCAAGGAGATGTCTAGGTCAAGCTAGGATAAGAAAGGCCAAAAGAATAAGTAACTTCCTTGGAGTTTTCAAGAGCACATGACCTTTGGAATGCCACTAACCAAAGAAGTTTAAAGCTAGAATCGATGATGGAGCTAGGGCTTGAGATTTCTCTCAAACTAGCCACGGAATTGCCTCAAATTTGGAGGGTCAGTGGAGGACACTATAGCGCAGTAGCCTACCAATGTTTGCTCAAAAAAATTCCTCGTAAAGCAATTCGCATTAAGCCCTAGTTGAACTTCTAGGGTTAGGGCAAAAAAATTGAAAAAGAGAGAAAGTAAGAGGTTTTAGGTTGATCATCTAGGATTAGGACTAGTGCCTTATCATTTGGGAGAAATGGAGTTAAGATTTGCTATGATGAAGGAATTTCGCTCTATCAAGGAGACCTATGCAGCTTTCACTAACCCTAAGAGGTAGCAACTCAACTACAAGAGGTATTTATACTTCGTTTAGCAAAGTTTTATGGAAATTCGAGGATGCAACAAGCAAAATGAGCCTTTAGGAACATTCATTCACATTATCTAATGTGTAATGCATGAAATGCTTCAAAATCCTAGTGTTTTCTTCAATTCACATTTAATTAGGGCACATGTAAAATCATGACAAGATATTCCATACATTAGACATGTAACAAAGTAAAGATATAACATCAAAACAACACTTACAAGATAATGCGAGTATATCCATCCATCACATTTGCAAATAGAAGCTCCAAGACAAGATAGCGAATAACCTAAACATCAAAATGCATCAATAACATCCAATTTCATCCATCAATTTCAGGTCCAAATTCTTTTACAAGAGAAAATCCCAATCCAAATGATGATGAGTTACAAATAAGGCTCTCCTTCAATTTATGTGAACCTCTCACAAGTTCGAATGGACTAATTAGCTTAATGAAGCCCATAAAAATGTTTTAATGTGCAAAGTAACAATAACTTTGGTGACAGGCCCACCAAATAGCTCAGTAAGTGTGAAACAAGCCTTCCTAATGAGGCCGAAATGATAAAATAATTGTGCAAATGGCTGTTGGATGGCCCAAAATGAGTCCTCAATGTGCCATGATGAAGAGGAGGGCTCCCAAAATGATGATCAAGGGGGTGGCCCCTTGATTTCCAAGCATAACATCCTGTGGTGCTCCTGAGGTCCTGTGGGGCATTCTTAATCGTCTCATGGGTCTCCGATGGATCAAACATGTCAATGGTCCATTAATAAGGGCTAGAATGATGACATGTGCCCTCTCGTGTCTCTCCGGATGAGACAAAACCCCGTTTGGGCCCTGGATCAGCTGCCAAGTGTCAAGTGCAAGTGTGTGGTCGACCGGGCAATGTGGTCCAAGTGCATCATCATCTCTGCATGACTAGGGCATGAACAAACAATGTGTAGTGCTGAAGAAGCCCATGGTGTGGCAATCAATGCTCTACTGTGGCGGAGGCCCATGGCTCTGAATGCTCACCCTACAAGTGCCATTATGACTCTCCGGAGGGCTTGGATCCCGTATAGGGAGACCAAGTCCAAGATGGAAACCCACCTGCAATCCTGTATAAGATCCAATGCATCTCCTCACCTTCCACTACAACAATCCATTAGTGCAATTGAGTAAATAAGCTTGTTAACCAGGGGAAAAAGTGGACACTTCATAGTGGCATGCCCTTCCAGATGGAATTTAGAGTGCACATGTGTCACGAAGCTCAACAAGAGAGGTTAATGAAGGACCCTATTAGGCGGTTTAAACCTATAAGGGAGTAACAGGTCCATGGTACATCCGTTAAATGGCAGGTGTCATGTGAAATGATGGTGGAACGAAGTGGGGCAATAGGAAACGCTCAAAGCCACATGCCATGATACAAGGGTAGCTATAATAAGGGAAGCCCACACATTGGGTATATTGATGTGTATGATAAAGCAATGATTACGCCCTTAAGGTTGGGCATGTGAAAATTTTCTACTATTGTTGCAACTGAAAATTATTCTCCTAATTGATCAAATTTAAGTGCAACTTCTTTGCTATGGCAAACAACGAATAAAATCACAACTGCAATTTTCACCATAAAAACGCTGCTGATAATAAAATTCTGGAACAGAGAAATATAGAGCACACACAAAAATTTGACACAGTTATTTTTGAAACAAAAGTCCCTGAAAAAACCCAATGTGGGAAAATCGGCGCAGCAGATGAGGGCTTTATTATTATTATACAACAACAAAAATTTTGAGTACAAATTTGGATGCCAAACTGGCTATCCTCCAACAAAATATATTGCCAAAATTATTTGGAGGAAATTCCTCCCTTCTGCAACCAAACTTGGCCCCTCTGGCGCACTTCCTTCTGACAACTCACATTGGCCAGAAATGCGTACTGCTTGGCCCAAATAATTTGCACTGCCTGCTAGCTAGCTCTGGATGAGCCATCCCTGCCTCCCTCTGGGCATGGAAGTGACTCGCTCTACATTTCGGGTGATCTCCCGACCTTCAGCACCTAAAACGATCACTTTTCGGCACTTCGAACTGGGGCAACGTTGCATGAAGTGGGGACTTTTTTGGAAGTGGGGACGTGGAAGTGTCATTTCCCAAAAATCTAGGAAGCGAAGCGTCTTGGAAGCATGTACTATATATATATTATACTTTTTTGCATTTATATTAAAAAAAATCCCAAATACCAAATTAGTTGTAGAAGACATGAAAACATGCATATTTTTACATAAATCAAGATAGATATGGCATCCATGATTCCATTGTACATCAATGATTAATTATTCGAGCATCAACCATCTAGATTCTAGCAATTACAAACATACATCAAATTTTTAAGCATATCATAAAACATAAAACATTTAGAAGATAAAATCATCAAACGTTCAAGTAACTTATCTAGCAAGTGAGCAATTGTCAACACGAGTCATGTCCAAAATTCAAATAATAATGTTTACAAGATAGGCCACTTGGCCACCACCAATACTCAAGTACACACTGAACTAGGAAGAGTAAGATAAAAAAGTTCAAATTCACAACAAGACTACAAGTCTAATCTATGACAGAAGTAGTAAACTATGAATATATCTACTAATATCTCCTACTTCCACCACGAACAGGATGTGAGCCTCCACGTGGTGGCAATGAAGAAGATGGTGGTTCTGGAAGTTGTGGCAGTGGAACTGATGAAGATGAAGCCCCTGCTGTTGGTGTTGAAGCATGGAACCTGGGAACTAAGGGACCAGATGGGGGTGGCATCTCAACTTGATCATCATCATCCTGGATAAGAGCATCCTCCAATTGCTCTAATCACAACACTCCATCCTCCAGATTGGGCTCCTCTAGATTTCTGTCCCAAACCTTAAGGTCTTTACTAGTCTTTGCATCATCACAGTAATGGGAAAACAATCGCAAGTTGTAGTGAACATAAACCAAGGTCTCTGCCCGCTCTAAATTTAACCTGTTCCTTTTAACACTGTGGATGAAAGAATAAGAGCTCCAACACCTCACTGTAGAAGAAGTGTTTACCACCTGTGATAGCACCTGCAATGCCAAAGTTTGTAGAAGTGGAGTAACACCTCCATGCATGTTCCACCACTAAAGAGAAGAAAAATTCTCTCGGTCTCTAATTGCATGCATGCTTCCAAATGGACTAGTGCTAAGCATATAGTTGCTCAAATGTTTCTGTATCATGGAAGCCTCCTCCTCATCAGGGACTAATTTATCCAATGCTTTCATATAACTAGATAGAACCTCTGGATCTAGGTGTGGTTTTTTCCTGCCTCCCTTCCCCCAGGTGCTGTTGTTGAAAGCCATGATAGATGATAGTATTTAGGCGTCACGTCAGAACATATGCTAAGGCATGCAATGGAACGTTTAGCATTTCTCATCGTTTTACCACCTCTGCACGAATATAATTGTACAAGGTGATATCTCTAGGCTCAAACAATGTCTTTAATTTGCCCCAACATGCTATCCATTTGCCCATACACCTCTCCAATTATTGGCCGATCTGAATCTGCAAACTTGATCATGTAATAGATTGGTTTGGTGAATTGTAAAACATATTTAATCCGTGACCAAAAGTAACTGTCAAGAATAGTGTCCTTGGCTACATTAGCACCATCTCTATCAATGTTAATTTCCTCCCATGATTCAGAGGTCACCATATTAGTTAAATCTTGTCTCACCTTCACTAGCCGCTTAAAGGTGAGGTAATAACTTGCAAATCTTGTTTTTGCAAGTTTAAACAACTGCAACTTGGAGCAAGTGCCATAAAAGTAGCGTACCTTTGTATGCCCTGTGATAAATTTAATGAGTTGCTTCCCTCTCTTGTAAAGCTCATTAATCCATCCATATTCTTAATGCTTCACAATATCATGCATCAAAAGGTTCAATGTGTGCATCAAGCACCAAAGCCAAAAGATGTGTGGATGAGTACGCCCAATAATTTTTCCCGCTGCCTTACAATTTGCTGCATTATCAGTGATCATTTGAACCACATAATTAGGACCAACATCTTTGATTGATTGAAATAGGAGATCTGCAATGTTTTGGGAAGTTGCGCTGATGGAGGAGGAGTCATGACATATAATAAATTGAAATATCCCTTTTTAGGGATATCCCTGAAACACAAACAAACTCCAACCAGAGATGGACTGGGAGGGTGTTTACCAGATATGTTGCCTCTGAAAAGAGGACGAGATCTAGAGGCTACCTGGCCCTTTCCAGACTCTGTCTAAGAGTATAGGAGAAAAACACACAAGTGGTATAGTAGCCGAGAAGCTCAAAGAGATAAAAATAACAGTAGTGCAACATACAATGATGTATACATGGAATATAAGTAGATACTCAAAAAATGCAGAGAGAAATGCTAAGCCATTTTATTATACTGAGTAATGGACAGAGTACAAGAGGTGATCAGAAAGATAGCACCTCGACTTGCACAAGGCAAGTGAAGAAGTACACTTAGAATGGTAAGGAAATGGCCTCTCTCTGAACTGCGTCCAAGCTGCCGGAGAACTGCTACTACTGGAATCAAGTGAGGACTCGAGGCTATTCCCCTCCTCAGAAAATGCTGAAACTCTGGAATCGGCCTTTGTTCAGTAAACCCAGAAAAGCCCAGAAAGCTTTTCTAAAATAGCTAACCCCCGAAAATCACCCCCTTGAGGATCTATGCTATCCCTCAAGGCTCTGCACTGCCACTAAAGAGAATCCTCCAAAACTCTGCCGAAATCCTCCAATATGCAAGCGTTGATCCCTTGCTCAATCTCCAAGCTCATATCCTCCACATAAACCCAATCCGGAGCTCCTACCAAAAGAGACTGCGTCCTCCTCTCTCAAGACTGCGCAATCATCAAAATGCTCAGTTCCTCCTCAACTCCAAAAATCGATCCTCCTACAAAAGACTGATGAAACTACCTTGCCCGAGCAGGCACTTGAAGTCCCCCGGGGCTAAGGGTGAGATCTCCGAACGGAGACACTCGATGCACTAAACAGTGCTGCAGACAGGCTAAACAGCTAGTGTGCTCTAAGTCGAAGTGACTAGCTCAAATGCAACATAATCGAATGCCTAGATGAGGAGGCTCCTCTCTCCTTTATAGCGTTGGCCTCTCTCAAAACCCTAAGGCCCACTTCCTCCAATGTAGCCTCTCTCTTGCCACGTGCTCCTCTCCATCTGTGCAGTCCCTCCAAGTGTTTACGTGGGCTCCCTTCTCTATGTGGTCCTTTGGCCGCCTTGGCTCCCCTTTTAAGTTACAACGTTTGTGCTACTAGGGAGTGACTTTATTCAAAAATTGAGTTATGTCCCCCTTTCCTCACCTTTTTATTTATATGTAATATTCCTAATTAGCCATGGCTAATTGGAATATTCGATTTTGCTCAATTTTGCCTTCTATAGTTATTTATAAATAAGAAGGTGAGGAAAGGGGGACATAACTCGCTTTTTGAATAAAGTCACTCCCTAGTAGCACAACGTTGTAACTTAAAAGGGGAGCCAAGGGGGCCAAAGGACCACGTAGACACTTGGAGGGACTGCGCAGATGGAGCAGAGCATGTGGCAAGAGAGAGGCTACGTTGGAGGAGGTGGGCCTTAAGGTTTTGAGAAAGGCCAACGCTATAAAGGAGAGAGGAGCCTCCTCATTTTGGCATTCGATTATGTTGCATTTGAGCTAGTCACTTCGACTTAGAGCACGCTGGCTGTTTAGCCTGTCTGCAACATTGTTTAGTGCATCGAGTGTCTCCGTTCGGAGATCTAACTCTTAGCTCCGGGGGAATTCGAGTGCTTGCTCAGGCAAGGTAGTTTCGTCAGTCTTTTGCAGGAGGATCGATCTTTGGAGTTGAGGAGGAACTGAGCATTTTGATGACTGCGCAGTCTTGAGAGAGGAGGACGCATTCTCTTTTGGTAGGAGCTCTGGATTGGGTTTATGTGGAGGATTTGAGCTTGGAGATTGAGCAAGGGATTAGCCCTTGCATATTGGAGGATTTTGGCAGAGTCTCGGGAAAAGTTTTGGAGGATTCTCTTCAGTGGCAGCGCAGAGCCTTGAGGGATAGCGTAGATCCTCAAGGGGGTGATTTTCGGGGGTCAACTATTTTAGAAAAGCTTTCTGGGCTTTTTTGGGTTTATTGAGCAGAGGCTGATTCCAGAGTTTCAACATTTTCCGAGGGGAACAACCCCAAATCCTCACTTGATTCCAGCAGTAGCAACAACACAGCAGTTCTCCGGCAGCTTGGACGCAGTTCAGAGAGAGGCCATTCCCTTACCATTCTGAGTGTATTTCTTCACTTGCCTTGTGCAAGTCGAGGTGCTATCTTTTTGATCACCTCTTGTACTCTGTCCATTACTCAGTATAATAAAATGGCTTAGCATTTCTCTCTGCATTTCTTGAATGTCTGCTTATATTCCATGTATCATTATTTTATGTTGCGCTACTGTTATTTTTATCTCTTTGAGCTTCCTGGCTACTATACCACATGTGTGTTTTTCTCCTATACTCTTAGACAGAGTCTGGAAAGGGCTAGGTAGCCTCCAAATCTCGTCCTCTTTTCAGAGGCGACATATCTGGTAAATGTCCTCCCAGTCCATCTCTGGTTGGAGTTTGCTTGTGTTTGAGGGATATCCCTGAAAAGGGATATTACATTATAAATAACTATAGAAGGCAAAATTGAGCAAAATCGAATATTCCAATTAGCCATAGCTAATTAGGAATATTACATAAATACTGCATCACTAGCAGAAACACCAAGAACATTTATCAAATGTTGGTTTCTAACATTTTCCACCCATTTGATACAATCGATACCCCACAATCCACCCACCCATTTGTAAAACGTGTTAAAGCTCTTTGAACCTTTGCTTTTTCTCTTTCTAATAACATTGTTCTAGCTTTCTCATAGTTGGGGCTCCTGTATCCTTTTGGGGCTTCATTGATGGCCTTAACCATATCATGCCAATAGGGAGAGCGAAGCACATTGAATGGTACACCACAAGCACAAAGAAACTAGACTATCTTTCCATCCACATCATCCCTCCCAACAACATTCAGGAAATACCCTATTGTTTTTCTACTTCTAGAGGTTGCAGAAGTACCATGAGGAGATGAGCTACCAAATCTAGAGGTTGCACTTGATTCAAAATGAATTTTTTGTTTCTCGTTTTTTGTTGTTGTGCAACCTCCTCTATTTGGATGTATTTTCTTCTTTGTTCAGCTGAAACTTTTGGGAAAATTGCTATCCCCACGAGACCCTTTTTGTTATCACTTTCCAACACCCCACAAGGATGCCTCCTCACACGGGTATATGAACCGCTATATGGTTTTCCTCCATGATAACCATAAGGGCACAAAAAATTGTAGCTTCCACCACCTTTTCCCCCTTCAAGTTTGGTCACATAATTCCATAAGGGTGTCAATGCAGCTTTCCCCTCGAGCATTTCAGTGTTCTCTTCATCCTCTTCCTCTTCAAACCATTCCTCCTCATCATACATTGGGTCACTCATATGGGGACCACTATCCTTTTGTTCTTCTTCCCTTCTATTCCTACTCTCCCTTGCCATCATGAAAACCAAAAGTGGAATGATACATAGAAGCCAAAAGAACACCATTTTGGAATATGAATATAGATGGACAACCTGCAATGAAATGAGCAAGAAGAAAGAATGGGAAAGAGTAGGAGAGGGAAGCCCTTCTTTACCTCTAGTAGATGGAAGCCCTTCTCTACTCCTCCAATCTCCTCCTCCTTCACTACTCCTAGCTCCTCCTTCACTCCTTCAAGCTCTCCTCAAGCTTCTCTTCTCCAAGTTCTCTTCTTCTCTCTTTTCCAAGCTCTCCAAACATACGAGAGTGAGGAAATGAGATTTATCCTCATCTATCATTTCCCTAACTCAAACTAAACCCACCCCCAACTCAAGTTAGACAAAAAATGACCTTTTTGGGTCGGCCGCGTGGGAATGGCTGTCGGGCATCGGATCCATGCCTGATCCGCTGCGTTTCCGAGGTGGATTTGACGTCGGATTCGTGGTTCGGAAATTGGAAACCGTGGATCGGGCCAACATGGTTTCGAAATTCCAGGAACCGTGATTTCTGACTTGATCTACAGTTTCGGATTTCTGTATCATGGATCCAATGACAGATCCCGGTTTAGAACCCGCCGGGGGGGGGGGTCGTTTTGTGCAACACTGAATTGGGGATTTTGGCTGCTCGACCTCTTTGCAAAAGTAATTCGGCCTCCTAGCTACTGCTGTTGAGAAACTCTGCTGAAAATGACTCTGTTGCTCCATCAGTCTCACTTCGACCTTCTTTTTGGCTCGAACTTCTCTCCCTTACTTGATCTCTGCAACTGGGTAGCTCGATCTGCCAAGGAACTTGACCTCTTGGTGTGTCTTTCTCCAAACCCATCGACCTCCTCTTAATATCTCACGTTGGCTCACCAACGACCATGATTAGATCCCCATCAACGTCTAAAATCATCTTTGAGTCGATCCATGTAAGTTTCTAGAGAAATCTCACCTTTCTTAATTATGTGCTATTAATTAATCACTTTTTCTAAGTTAGGCTTAAGAAATATTTAATTATTGATTAATTAACTTAATTGAGCCATCTCTAGGTGTTTTTTCCTGAATTTTTTTCTAAGTTCTGGAGCTCTAGTGTTTCCTAGCCTCTTTGACCAAAGTCAAGACTAGAACCCCTGTCTGATGCTACAAAAACTAACACTCCCTCTTAGTGAGGAAGGTGTTCTCTCTCACTCTATCTCCATAACATCCTCCATACACGTTGTTGATGTTCAACCATTATGACACCCTGCCACCATCCACCAAGCTACTGCGCAACTCTAATTCGTCTACCATTTTGAGCTAAACCATCCTTGCATCTGCATTGTCGCTGACATTGCACTGTACATCTTGTGCTGCTGCCAACTCTGCTATGTGCTGCAACTGATCTCATGCTGTTGCTGTTGGAACTTCTGCAACTGAGAACGAAATCCTGAATCAACTATGTCTCTGGATTGGCTCTGCATCTGTCTCTTGAGTCTTCGACTGCTACTAGCCTCTTCACTATCCACTGAGTATCTGTTTTCACTACAACTGCTTTGCGCCCCTCAACGTCTTATTGCTACTAGTTCTGCAACTGTTCCTCAAGATCTGACTGCGCCATCTAACATTGATCCATCTGCTACTGAATACTGTGTACCCTTGTAGCAAGGGTAATGATCCAAATGAGGAGTAATTTGCAACTGCGGCTACTCCTCTATGGACCCTGCCCAAATCTTTGCAACTCTAGAGTCTAGAGCTTAATGTCTCCCCACCTCTCACCTGGAGGTATAGATGCATATAAAGCGAATTCGTCCTCCAACTTGGAAGACAAATTATCGATTTTCGAGGAAGCTACTGCCTACTCCTGCTTCTCATTCTTGTCCTTCTTCCTCTTCGGATACTGGGTATTGTAGTGACCAAACTCACCACATCTAAAGCACTTGATCTTCAACAATTCCTTTTTCTTCTTTTCTCCTTCCTATGAGACTTGCCCCTGATTGGGACCTTTCTTTGCATTCACCTTTGATGCAAGGGCTACATTCTCGTCTTCCTTCACACCCTTTGATCCTTTGCTACTACTGCCATTGATATTGCTTTCAATAGAGCAAGCCTCATCTCCTCCTGCGTAAAATATGCCCACAATCAATCCCAACCTAGTAGATTAACTCGCTCAGTGACACCTTGGACAAAGGTAGCCCACTTGTGAAAATTCCTAAACCCGGAATCCCTACTGTAGCAAACTAATGTTACTTCTCTTGCTTGTTAATCCATACAAGTTATTTACTGTGTTCTACGGTAAAAATCGAAGTAAATACAACTGCAACATTCACTATTTAAAAATAATATGCTGAAACAAGAAATTAAACATGAAAGAGATACAACATAATAACACCGTTATTTTTGGACAAATGTCCTCGGAAAAACCCAATGCGGGAAAACCAGTGCAGCAACTCTAAGGGTTTTATTATTATGCATTAGTAATTTCTGAATACAACTTCTGGATGCCTTCTCGACAATCCAATTACAAAGAATATTACTGACAGAGAAATTTGTGAGATTACCTCACACTATCACTGGAAGTCCTGGCTAATCTAACCCTTGAGTGAACAGTGCCTGGCTGCCTCTACACTACCTCTTCGTAGTGTCTGCGTCAGCCCAGTGTCACACTGTCTAGAATCTGCGTCACTCTTCTCGGTTGCTCAATTTGCCTCTAGAAATCAAACTTCTGCTCTCTTGGTCTCACACCCCGGAATCCAACCACAAAAGTTGATCTTTCCAGCAAATTTCAAACTTCCTCAACGCCCTACGGTGCCTTTGCGTCAGCCTACGCTGCCTCTGTGTGGCCCCGTGTAGCCCTGCGTCAGCCTCTTCTGGTTTAGCGCGGCCTCTCCTAGGTCTTTCTCTGCCTCCTCTGCTGAGTATTCCTGGATCAAGAGAAATCTCCAATCAGAACTATCCTTGCCCCTCACTGTAAAAGCTTACTTCGAATTTCTCACTGGGAGCTGCTCTGCTTCAGAAATTTGATCTTCTGAATTCTCTATGTGTTCTCCAAGAGCTTATCAAGCCTTCTCTTATAATCCTCTCGCTGACCAATCAACAACCCAAATTAGATCCTAATCAATGGCTAGGATCATATTGACTTGATCTCCATCTTCTTCTAGAAGTTTCACCCATAGTTTAGATTAATACCCATTAATTATTTAAATTTCCTAAATTTAGACTTAGGGATCCATTAAAAATAATTAATTATTTTAATAAAACTGTCTTCGGGTGGAATTTCCTAAAACGATTTCTGGGTATTGGAGAATGCATGTGCCTAAGCCTCCCTCCACATTTTGAGACTTAGAGCACATCCGATGCTACCAGAAATCAATCTGGGGTGAAACCATTGAGAGTTGCATGCACCAACTCACTCTCTTGAGATGCTTCTCCTACTGCAGCAAACTCGTCTTCGAAATTTTGAATTTTGGTGAGATAAGAGTGACTCCTTCACCCTTAATCGTCCTGGTGGTCCTCAACTTCTCCTTCAAGAACATTTTCTGGTTCTTGGAAGGATTTTGGAAAAGTGTAGCAATTGCATCCGACATTTTTTTGGCTGTATTCTTGGCCATTAAGTGTGAGACTATATGATCCCGAATGCCATCAAGGATCAACTGCTTTGCCTTGGCCATCTCCTTATTGTAGTTCTCTAGCTGCTGCGGGTTTGTAAGTATGGCTACAACTCTCTTTGCATACATCTTCAAAGCATGCTCATATAGCAGGGAGGACATTCTAGCTTTCTAAATACAATAATTTGAGGCTCCCTTTAGCCTATCCTGATCTCAAAGTCTTGCTGAGGCCATTTCTGCAAAACTCAAACTGGGACTGCTGCTAAAAACTCCCTCTCTTCCTTGCGGCCCTGCTTGTTAGTTTTTGTAGCATCGAATGTGTTCTAGCCTTGAAATTTTGTGGAGAGGTTAGAATGCATGAGATCTCCAAAACCTACAAAACGTTTCTGGAAATTCTGCCTAGAAATGACTTAATTAGATTATTAACCAGTTTGTAAATATTTCCCAAGGCTATATGTAGGGAATATGGTTACTTAATCAATATTAATTAATTCAAGGTGAGAATCATCTAGAAACTCACACGGATCGATCCAAAAATGATCTTAGCCATCGATTATGTTTTAACCTTGGTCGTTGGTGCTCAGTTTGATTTCATTGGTAGATCAATTTCCTGAGTAGTGGTAGTCAGTTGTGGGAGAGAGAGCTAGAGATCGAAGCAATGAGAGGGGTAGAGACAGTGAGGCTGGAGGAGGCATTCCAGATTCAACGAGTACATTTGTAGAGAGGCAGAAGAGCCACAAAGAGGCTGACGCTGAGGCAACGCAACAACCTTTAGAGGCAAGATTGATTTCCCGAGAGGGAGAGACGTCTTCAGTTCTAGAGGTCGGGAAGGAGTTCCAGAGTGCCGAAGAAGCATCTTTCTAGTCAGTAGAAGGTAGACCGGCTTCATTAGAGACCAGTCTGAGGCTAGACGTCTAGCAGGTTGCGCAAAGGGTCAGAGGGCCGAATTTCTGAAGGCAATTCATGTCGGGAGTTTGTCTGTGGGGTGAGGAAAATTCCTCACTAGATTTTTGCCCGTATTTTTCTCTATAGGATTGCCAGATTTCGACATCCAGTTGTATTCAAAATTTCTCACTGCTGCATAATAATAAAACCCTTAGTTGTTGCACTGGTTTTACCAAGTTGGGTTTTTCCGAAGACTTTTGTCCAAAAATAATTGTGTCATTTTTATGTGTGTGCTAGCATTTCTCAGTTTGCAACGCATTATTTCTTTCCACAATTTTATATGTGAAGGTTGTAGTGTATTTATTTCGATATTTGCTATAGCAAATAAATTACTAATTAATTAACAATTAAGAGAAATAATATCAGTTGCTGTAATAGGGTTCCAGTTTGGAATTTTCACATGGTATCAGAGTGCAGCTAATCAACTAGAGAGCTCAGAGGCGAAAAGAAGGAATTTCGCTACTTAGTGTCGGTAGAAGGCCGAAATTCCCAAGGGCAGCGCAGTCATTCTGCCAGAAGGTCGAGTTACTTGTGGAGGTTCGATTTTTTCTGAGTGGGGCAAAAAAAATATGATCTTTCCAAATTGAGTGATTCCAGAGGGAGAGGGAGCAAGTTAGAGTTTTTGTTGGGTAGATCTCTAGCTGGATGCAGTGGTTTTTGCAGTAGTTCGCTAGAACAAAGCCAAGATCGGGGTGGAAGAGAGGAGCACACACAAAGGGAAAATTTTCCTTAGGAAACTTCTAGTCTCAAGAAGTTTGGTTTTCCTTGCAGATTGATAGTCGTTGTGAGCATGTCTTCTCACTCCAGAAGGGAGTGCGAATAGTTGAGCAATAGTCGAGTAGAAGGAAAGAGGAAGTTTTTGATAGTTCATTGAGATGGCTACTACTGGGCTTCGTTATTAGGACAAGTTGGATGGAGCTTCCAACTACATCATCTGGAAGGCAATGATGTCCTTCCTTCTAGATGAATATGGCCTGAAAGCCTATATTGATGCAGTGGTGGCAGTTCCTCAAGATGAAGATCAATTGAAATAGTACAAAAATGAGATGGCACAGGCGAAGTAGTTGATCCTAGACAGAGTTCGGGATCATATAGTCTCGCATATAGCAGGCAAAGATACTGCCAAGCAGATATGGGATGCTTTCACCACATTATATCAGGATACTTCTGAGCAACGAAAGATGTACCTCGAGGAGAAGCTGAAGCTCATCCGGATGCAGAAAGGGGAAGGCATAGACCCCTTCCTCACCAGGATTCAGGAGGTCCGGGTTCAGTTGTCAGCTGTTGGAACAATGCCTCAACCCACAAAGCTAGTGAGATTGGATTTCAACAGTGTTTCCAAGGACTAACAAGTCTTTGTCCAAAGCATATTGGGCAGAGACAAGTTATCGAAGTGGGGCAAGATGTGGGATGACTTACAACAGGAAGAATTGAGGCGAGCTCTTCTAAAGAGCTCAATCAGTGGTAGCAACAACAGACATAAGTAGGTGAAGGAGGAGGATAATGTGGCCCTCGCATTTAAGGGTCCCAGTTAGGGACAAGGGGAGCAAAGAAAGAAGAAGGACCTATCAAAGGTCAAGTGCTTCAGGGGTGGTGAGCTTGGTCACTACAGTACCCAATGTCGTCTCATTTAGAAGGACAAGGAGGAGAAGCAGGACAAACAGGAAACTTCTGCAGAGATCGACAGGTTCTTCCCCAGGCTGGAGGAAGACTTCGCCATGTTTGCTGATATACCTCTAGGCGTGAGGTGGGGAGATTTGGTACTGTAGCCTCAGAGCACTACAAATTGGGCAGGATCCTTGAGGAGTCCACCTCATGGATCATTACCTGACTATGGGGGACAACAATATCTAGTAGTAGGATGGATCAGTGGTAGTTGATGCAGTCTATAATAGAGTGATAGTTGCAGGGACTAGTAGCAGTCAGATGCTGGGGAGCGTAGTGCAGAGTTGGGAGCAACACAGTTGGCACAGTGCAGAGTCAGCGACAACGCAGATTCTTGAGTGACAGTTTAGATGCTAGTAGCAATCAGAGACTCAGGAGGCAGATGCATCATACTGATCACAATTGATTAAGTATTTTGGGTGTTTTTCAGATGCAACAGCAACATATGGGAGGGAGTTACAGTGTAGATGAAATGTTGGCAGCAGTACAATAGGGTCAGCAGTAACACAAATGCAGTGTATATTAGAGTTGCGTAGTGGTTGGTGGGCAGTATGGTCAGACATCAACAATGTGATAGGAGATGATGTAGAGATAGGGTTTTGTGGCAGGAAGTGCAACACTAGAACACATTCCTCGCCAAGAGGGAGTGCTTTTTTTTGTAGCATCAAATGTGTTCTAGTGTTGAAATTGTGTGGAGAGTCTTAAATACATGAGATCTCCAAAACCCAGAAATTGTTTATGGAAATTCCACTTAGAAATGACTTAATTAGATTATTAACCGGTTTTTAAATATTTCCGAAGTCTAAACTTAGGGAATATCGTTAATTAATCAATATTAATTAAGTCAAGGCGAGAATCATCTAGAAACTCACACGGATCGATCCAAAGATGATCCTAGCCATCGATTATGTTTTAATTTTGGTCGTTGGTGCTCCAACAGAGTATTATAAGAGGAGGTCGATGTGGTGATGGAGAATACACTTGAGTAGTTCGATTTCCTTCGTAGATCGATTACCTGAGTAGCAGCAGTCAGTTGTCTGAGAGAGCTAGAGATCGAAGAAGTGAGAGAGGGGCAGAGACAGTGAGGCTGGAGGAGGCATTCCAGATCCAGTGAGTATATTTGCAGAGAGGCAGAAGAGCCACGGAGAGGCTGATGCTGGGGCAACGCAACAACCTCTAGAGGCAAGATCGATTCGCTGAGAGGGAGAGATGTCTTCAGTTCTTAAGGCCGAGAAGGAGTTCAAAGTGCCGGAGAAGCATCTTTCCAGTTAGCAGAAGGTAGAACAACTTCATTAGAGACCAGTCTGAGGCTAGACGTCCAACAGGCTGTGTAAAGCAGCGCAAAGGGCCAAAGGGCTGAATTTCTGAAGGCAAGTCGTGCTGGGAGTTTGCTTGTGGGGTGAGGAAAATTTCTCACTAGATTTTTGCTAGTATTATTCTCTGTAGGATTGCCAGGTTTCAACATCTAGTTGTACTCAAAATTTCTCACTGTTGCATAATAATAAAACCCTTAGTCACTGCACTGATTTACCCAAGTTGTGTTTTTTTGGGGACTTTTGTCCAAAAATAATTGTCATTTTTATGTGTGTGTGCTAGCATTTCTCATTTTTCAGCACATTATCTTTTTCTGCAGTTTTATTTGTGAAGGTTGTAGCAGTGTGGAAAAAGTCGGGAATAAATCCCGATTAAATCCCGATTTTTTGATTTTTTTGGTTGGCCGTTTAATTTTGCCGACTTTTTCGAAAAACTCCCGATTTTAACGACTTTTTCAACTTTTGGACCCTTGCCGATTTAATCCTGACTTCGACTTTTTCCACATTGGGTTGTAGTGTATCTATTTCGATATTTGTCGTAGCAAATAAATTGTTAAATAATTAACAATTAGGAGAAATCTTCCTCAATTCTTCCTGTTGCAAGTCATTAATTAATAATTAGGAGCCCACGCAGTAGTTAAGCGCGCTTGAGCCAGAGGCGATCTGGGATGGGTGACCTCCCGGGAAGTCCTGGTTACCGGGTGCAAGCCCTGGAAGTGATGATTGACGCTATGTGATTTATTTCACCAGTTTCAATCCCACTTCTTCACCCCTGTGAGCATCACCCGATGCAATGAGTGCTAAGTGAACTATTCAAATCATGAGAAATTAGTCACCTATGACTACCTCTCATGGAAATGGTGATACGCGAATGACTTACTTAACGCAGTTGAATCCCAAAAATGATATCTAAAGAATTAACAATTAGGAGAGATAATATCAGTTGCTGCAATAGGGTTCCAGTTTGGAATTTTCACACTGCTGCTGCTACTCACACTCCCTAGGGAATGCGAAGATCTGCTCTTGTTTGCCTTAGAAATCATTCTCCAATCAATTTACTGCCTCCAGCTGCTCACTAAGACTACTTGCTTAGCCTTCTAGATGTCCTTCTTTGGGAACTGGCACATGACCTGAAATCTCGGCAACTTGAATTGGCTACTTTGGCAAAACTCGCATGGCTTGCTGCAAGTGGAAATTGTAGATTTCCTCGTGAATCTGGATTTGGAAACCCTTTGAGAAAAAAATGGAAGTCTCCTCCTGTGTCTGCTTTTCTCCTCCACCCAATGCTAATCTTGCTGCTGAAAATCGCTAACCCCGGATCTGCTCAATGAAATCTTTGATCTGCTCACTGAAACTACTTCTCGACAACACCACTGCTTGCTGGAACTACTGTTGGCTTGTTCGAACTTTTCTTGCACCTACAACTGGAAATTGAACCCCTGCCCAATAATTCGCATTGCCTGATTAGACCACTGCGCAGATCTAGAGGAAATTTGCTCAAACTTCCTTTGAATTGCAAAATTTCTCCCTCTTCATCACTGAACTCCTGATCTGTCAAACTTCCTTCGATACCATGTGAAATTTTCTACTATTGCAGCAATTGGAAATTATTCTTCTAACTGATCAAAATCAAGTGCGACTTATTTTCTACGACAAACAACGAATAAAATCAAAACTGCAATTTTCACCATAAAAGCGTTGCGGAAAATAAAATGTTGGCACTGAGAAATACAGAGCAAAAATTTGACATAGTTATTTTTGGACAAAAGTCCTCGGAAAAACCAAACGTGGGAAAATTGGTGAAGGAGATGAGGGTTTTATTATTATTATGTAGTAACAAAAATTCTGAATACAAATTTGGATGCCAAACTAGCTATCTTCCAACAAAATATACTGCCAAAATTATTTGGAGAAAATTCCTTCCTTTTGTAACCAAACTCGGCCCCTCTGACGCACTTCCTTCCGGCAACTCGCACTGGCCATAAATGCACACTACTTGGCCCAAATAATTCACATTGCCTACTAGCTAGTTGTGGATGAGCTGTCCTGCCTCCCTTTGGCCTTGAAAGTGACTCGCTCTTCCTTTCTAGTGATCTCGATCTTCAACAACTGAAAAGATCACTTTTCGACACTTCGAACTAGGGTTTCTAGTTGCTCGCACTGGCTCCTCGGCCTCTTTGCAGAAATAATTCGGCTTCCCAACTATTGTTGCTCTGTTGCTGAGAAACTCTGTTGGAAATAACTTTGCTGGTCCTTCAATCTCAATCCGACCTTCCTTTTGGCCAAACTTCTTCCTTGCTCGATCTCTAAAACTGGGTAGCTCAATCTGTCAAGGAACTCGACTTTCTGGTGTGTCTATCTCCAACCCGATCGACCTCCTCTTATAATCTTTCGTTGGCTCATCAACAACCATGATTAGATCCCCATCAACGACTAAGATCATCTCTGAGTCAATCCATGTGAGTTTTTAGAGAAATCTTACCTTTCTCAATTAATTGTTGTTAATTAATCATTTTTCCTAAGTTAGACTTAGGAAATATTTAATTATTGATCAATTAACTCAATTGAGCCATCTCCATGTGTTTTCTCGTAAAATATTTTCTAGGTTCTGGAGCTCTAGTGTTTCTTAGCCTCTGTGTGTGAAAATTTCTGAATCTACACATCAGAAATCCTACTGCAATCATTGGTTTACCATCTCCTACTTGTTTTTACATTCAACATGTTATTTAATTATTTAAACAACAATGAAAATACTATTGCAGACTACACATACATACAGATCATGAACTGAAAATAGAACGAGACAAATACACAAGGGACATTGTTATTTTTGGACAATCGTCCCTGGAAAAACCCAATGTGGGAAAATCAATGTAGCATATAGAGAGGTTGTATTATTAAGAAAATTTCTGAATACAACTAGGGTGCAAAATCCGGGTAACCCAACAGAGAATAAACCCAAACAACACCTAGATGAACAAACCCCACAGGTGACTGTGCTGTTCCCTGTGTTGGGCAGCAATGGCTGCTCCAACTCTGTGCTGGAACTGTGTCACCTCCTTTAGGAGTTGCTCATTGTGTCACTGCGACACTGTGTCACTGAGACCCCTTAGCCTCCATTGCATCACTGTGTCATTGCGTCAAAGCTCTCTCTTTGCGCTATCTCTCCTTGTGCTTCTCTGCCTCTCTGCTATGTATTCTCGGCCTTAGACTGAAGTCCCTCTGTCGATGTAATATCCCTTTTGAGGGATATCCCTCAAACACAAGCAAACTCCAACCAGCGATGGACTCTCAAGAGATAAAAATAACAGTAGTGCAACATAATAATGTATACATGGAGTATAAGCAGATACTCAAGAAATGCAGAGAGAAATGCTAAGCCATTTTATTATACTGAGTAATGGAAAGAGTACAAAAGGTGATCAGAAAGATAGCACCTCAACTTGCACAAGGCAAGTGAAGAAATACACTCAGAATGGTAATGAAATGGTCTCTCTCTGAATTGCGTCCAAGCTGCCGGAGAACTGCTGTGCTGCTGCTACTGTTGGAATCAGGTGAGGATTTGGGGCTGTTCCCCTAAGAAAATGCTGAAACTCTAGAATCAGCCTCTGCTCCATAAACCCAGAAAAGCCCAAAAAGGTTTTCTAAAATAGCTGAACCCCGAAAAATCACCCCCTTGAGGATCTACGCTATCCCTCAAGGCTCTGCGCTGCCACTGAATAGAACCCTCCGAAACTCTGCCAAAGTCCTCCAAGATGCAAGGGCTGATCCCCAGCTCAATCTCCTAGCTCAAATCCTCCACATAAACCCAATCCGGAACTCCTACCCCTCTCTTAAGACTGCGCAGTCATCAAGATGCTCAGTTCCTCCTCAACTCCAAAAATCGATTCTCCTGCAAAGACTGATGAAACTACCTTGCTCGAGCAGGCACTCGAAGTCCCCCGAGGCTAAGGGTGAGATCTCTGAACGGAGACACTCGATGCACTAAACAGTGCTGCAGATAGGCTAAACAGTCAGCGTGCTCTAAGTCGAAGTGACTAGCTCAAATGCAACATAATCGAATGCCAAAATGAGGAGGCTCCTCTCTCCTTTATAATGTTGGCCTCTCTCAAAACCCTAAGGCCCACCTCCTCCAATGTAGCCTCTCTCTTGCCACGTGCTCCTCTCCATCTGCCTAATCCCTCCAAGTGTCTACGTGGGCCCCTTCTCTACGTGGTCCTTTGGCCCCCTTAGCTCTTTAAGTCACAACGTTGTGCTACTAGGGAGTGACTTTATTCAAAAAGTGAGTTATGTCCCCCTTTCCTTACCTTTTTATTTATTAATAACTATAGAAGGCAAAATTGAGCAAAATCGAATATTCCAATTAGCCATGGCTAATTAGGAATATTACAGTCTCCCCCGGCAAAATGTTGCTTGTCCTCAAGCAATTGAAGTGATGGATGCTGCAAAATTTTCTCTCTCCCAAGTGGCATCCTCATCCGATAAATTCTTCCACCTCACCAGAATTCCCGGACCGTCCTGCTCCGTAGCTGCTTCTCTCTGGTATCAATAATAGCCTCTGGTTGCAACACCAAATGCCCCTCATCATCTGTGGGTGGTAGCTCATCTGTCACTATCACCTGCTGCCCCAATGCCTTCTTCAGGCATGATACATGAAAAACATTATGAATCTTGCTGCCGTGGGGCAGCTCCAACTCATACGCAACCTGTCCAATCCTACGTATCACCCTGTATGGCCCATAAAAACGGGGCTTGAGCTTCTCAGCCCCCTTCTGCTTCAGTGACGACTGTCAGTATGGCTGTAATCATTGGTAGACCATGTCCCCTACCTCAAACTGTCTCTCCACCCGACCCTTGTCAACATACAACTTTTGCTGGTTCTACGCTGTAGCCATATTATCCTTGAGAGCTCAGAGAATATCCTGACTCTCTTGGATCCAAATCTTGGCTCTTGGAGCCTTGCTAGCACCAAACATCATGTCAGCAAAAGATAAAGGATGATATCCATACAAAGCATAGAATGGGGACATACCAATGGACATGTGATGTGTAGTGTTGTAGTAGTACTCCCCTAGATGTAGCCACTACGGCCATGCTTGCTGTTGCCCACTGACATAGTTACACAAGTAGCCCTCCAGCCACTTGTTAACTATCTCTGTCTGCCCGTTTGTCTGTGGGTGATAACTGGTACTCGGTGTCAACTCTGTCCCCACCAACCGGAAAAGCTCCTGCCAAAACCCGCCCATGAAACGGCTGTCCCTGTCATTGGTGATGGTCTTAGGGAGACCATGCAGCCTGAAAACCTCTCTGAAGAATAGCTCGGCCACCTGCGATGCTGTGTAGTGTGCGGATATGGAAAAAAAAAGTGCGTACTTTGTCAGTCGATCAACGATGACAAAGATACAATCCTTGCTCTGTACCATGGGCAACCTTGTGATGAAGTCCATCGAAATACACTCCCATTTCTCCTCCGAAATGGGAAGAGGCTGCAACAATCCTGCGGGATGGCTCATCTCCCCCTTGTTCCTCTGGCAAATATCGCACTCCCGGATATGCTGGAGTACGTCCTCCTTGAGGCCCTTCCATGAGAACTTCTCTCTAATGGCCCTGTAGGTTTTGGTAAACCCCTGATGGTCGGCCAATGGTGAATCATGTGATGCCTGAAGTATCTTCTTCTTGAGCTGAGATCCCTCAGTCAAGAAGATTCGGTCCCTGTAGTAGATGATCTCATCGACCACCCTATACCTGTCATTCGCCACCTGCCCATCCAGAACCTCACATGCAAATCTGTCCTTGGAGTACTCTACTAAGAGTCGAGCCCTCTAGTCTGTGTCCAAGCTCATAAGAGACAATGTGGTTGGTCTACGTGAAAGGGCATCTGCTACCACGTTGTTCTTACCCTTGACATACTCAATGTCAAAGTCATATACTTGGATCTTATTGATCCACTTCTGATGCCTCTCCTGTAGCTGTTTCTACTCCAAAAAGAACCTGAGGCTATTGTGATCACTCCTCACCCTGAACCTGTTACCCACTAAATACTGTCGGAACTTCGCCAATGCATGCATAATGGCCAGCATCTCCTTGTCATATATAGAATACAACCTCTCGTGCGGAAGGAGCTTCCGGCTCTCAATGGCTATAGGGTGACCTCCCTGCATCAACAATGCGCTGATCCCCTCTCCCGACGCATCACACTCCAAAACAAATGGCTGCGAAAAATCCGGCAATGCAAGCACTGGGCAGCTGCTCATAACCTCCTTGAGTCTGTCAAAGGCTCGCTACGCTGTATCCGACCAACTGAATGCCCCCTTCCTTGTCAGATCTGTCAGGGGTGCAGCAAGTTGTGAGAAACTCTTGACGAACTTCCTGTAGTAAGTACAAATGCCAATGAATCCCGGAAGTTCTGTCACGTTCCTCGGCTCCGGACAATCTCTGATGGCCCTGATCTTCTCCTCGTGGACTCTCACTCCGTTCACCCCTATGATGTGTCCCAAGTACAACATCTCCGTCAACCCAAACTCACACTTGGAGAGCTTGGCATAGAACTGCTGCTCCTCCAAGATGCGCAACACTGTCTCAATGTGTTGGAGATGCTCCTCCCAAGTCCTACTGTAAATGAGGATATCATCAAAGAAAACCAACACAAACTTCCTTAAGTGACTGTGGAAGATGTGATTCATGTAGGACTGGAATGTAGCTGGGGCGTTGGTTAGCCCAAAGGGCATCACCAAAAACTCAAAGTGCCCATAGTGACACCTGAAGGCGGTCTTGGGAATGTCCTGCTCCCTCACGTGAATCTGATGGTACCCAATCTCAAATCAATCTTTGAGAAGAACTGTGCCCGTCTCAACTCATCCATCAACTCATCGATCCTGGGTATGGGGTACCTGTTCTTCAGGGTCTTCTTATTCAGGGCCCTATAGTCAATGCACATCCTCAATGTGTCGTCCTTCTTCTTCACCAACACCACGGAAGAAGCAAAAGGACTTGTGCTCGACCGAATGTGGCCAAGAGCTAGCAACTCCTGAATGGCCCGCTCAATCTCATCTCGATAGGCCTTGGGATGCCTATAGGGGGTAGTAATCACTGCCTGTATTCGCTGCTCAAGCTCAATGGTGTGCTCAAACCCCCGGTCCGGTGGCTGCCCCAGCGGAATCTCCCCAAACACTGCGGCATACTGGTCAAGGATGGACTGTATCTCTAGGTGCACCGTCTGCCCTGTAGTCCATGCCTCTGATGCACACAGCTCCATTGCCCACTCTATGTCTCCCTTCTGGAAGACTGCCTCCATTCGATGAGCCGAAACAGTCTGAGACGGATATGTGTGCTGTCCCCGTATCTTCTCGTGCCTCCCTGTAATCTCATCATCCCACTCCATCTCTAGGGCCTTCCAATCTATCGTGACCTTCCATAGAGTGATAAGCCACTGAACACCCAGTATCATGTTGGTGTCCGGAATATTGACCACGAAAAAGTGGTCAGTGAGTGTGTAGGTGCCCATTGTCACTTATAACTCTGGGACATAACGAGCACACACCATGGTCTGATCTCCTAGGACCAAAACTGAAAATCCATCGAAGCTCTCTGTCTATATACCTCTCCACTCAACCATCTGTGCATCGATGAAGTTGTGGGTTGCCCCACTGTCAACCAAAACTGATACTCGCTGGCCACGTACTGTCCCCCGTACGCGCAGCATCAAATACTTGGGAACTCCTCGCAATGTTGCAAGGGCCCCCTCCGGTAGGTGCAAAAGCTGCACCACCTGCTCCTGGTGGTGGAGGTGGCAAAGGATCCTGTGCGGCATGACTAACTCCTACCTCCACATCATCCTCCTCATCCTCTTCCCCGCTGCTCTCGGAGAAGACCTCAATAAAATGTGCTTTGTCAGCCGCACATCTATGTCCCGGTGCCCACGGCTCTTGACAGGTAAAGCGCAACTGCTTCTTCTTCAGTGCCCTCCTGGCATCATCATCAATATGTGCTCATCCTAGATTCCCCTTTGGAGGCGGAATCCTCACATCCTTCCCCTTAGGCTAGAAAGCCTGTCTCTGGGGGTAAGGTGTCTGAGTCCTTGGTAAGGCATCCTGTAAGTCCCGGGTCCTGCTAATAGCATCCTGGAGTGTGGCTAGTCTAGTGGATCTGATTAGACCCCGAAGTGGCTCTATTAACCCCTCAACAAACATGTATATCATCCGTGCCGCGGATAGATTTGGCACCATCACTGAAACCCTCAAGAAGTCTGTAATGTAGGTCTTTGGGCTCCCGGTCTGTTTGAGCCTCGTCAGCTCAACAAAGTGCTACTCCGGATCCCTCCAGTCAAACCTCTCTATCAATCTCCTGGTGAACTCGGCATATGTCGTCACTGTGGAGTGTCTGAGTGTAACCATCCCATGGAACCACCAGTCCTGGGCCTCACCATCCAAATGTAATGTTGCCACCTTGATGGCCTCTATCTCCGACATCTGGTTAAGCTGGAAATAGATGTCCAACTTCTCAACCCAAGACTTTGCCGAACTATTTGATGAACCATCAAACATAGGCAAGTGGAATCTACTAGTTGTGCGGTGGGTGTCTCCATCATGATAATGTCGGTATCCTCTGTGATGGTCGCGGGGTCTACTATCCCGCTGGAGCTTAACAAAGTCTCTGAATGAGAGAGCATCCCTGAATTCCAGCCCATAGGCCTGGTACTCTGCAAAATAATCACCCATATGACTGGGCTTTGCCTCCTGCTGGGCTCCGGCCCCCATGTCTGCTCCTAGGAAAGTGGGCATCGTAGAGCGTGTAGGGGCATGTGAGGCCATCTGCTAAGTAGTATCACACTAAGTGGCACCCTGCTCTGGAAAATGGTGGGATGTACCCGATCCCTCACCAACCTGGAAAACCCGTGGGTTCTCACGCTGTCTAGCCTCCACCTTTGTGAATCTTTGCCCCATCACCTCAATCTGCCTCGACAGATCCTGCACTGATTTGAGGAGCATGTCCGCAAACCTCTTCCCGTCCTCATCTGCCATCGGATCGTCCTGCTCTACATCCACCACAGGCTCCTCCTCTTCTGTGTTTACCACAGGCTCCTCCTGTTCTATGTTCACCACAAGCTCCTCCTGTTCTGTGTCCACCACCCGAACACAGTCTCCCTCTCCGTAGGTGTTCTCCAACCTACGCTCAGTATCTTTGTGCTTCCTACCTCTGTAACAGATGTAGGGCTTCTCCCTCGGTGTCATAGACTGCTAGCTCCACAAGCTGAGCCAGATCTATGCTCTGATACCACTGTAATATCCCTTTTCAGGGATATCCCTCAAACACAAGCAAACTCCAACCAGAGATGGGCTGGGAGGGTGTTTACCAGATATGTCGCCTTTGAAAAGAGGACGAGATCTAGAGGCTACCTGGCCCTTTCCAGACTCTGTCTAGGAGTATAAGAGAAAAACGCACAAGTGGTATAGTAGCCGTGAAGCTCAAAGAGATAAAAATAACAGTAGTGCAACATACAATAATGTATACATGGAATATAAGCAGATACCCAAGAAATGCAGATAGAAATGCTAAGCCATTTTATTATACTGAGTAATGGAAAGAGTACAAGAGGTGATCAAAAAGATAGCACCTCGACTTGCACAAGGCAAGAGAAGAAATACACTTAGAATGGTAAGGAAATGGCTCTCTGAACTGTGTCCAAGCTGCCGGAGAATTGTTGTGCTGCTGCTACTGCTGGAATCAAGTGAGGATTTGGGGTTGTTCCCCTCCTCAGAAAATGCTAAAACTTTGGAATTGGCCTCTACTCAATAGACCCAGAAAACCCATAAAGCTTTTCTAAAATAGCTGACCCCCGAAAATCACCCCCTTGAGGATCTACGCTATCCCTCAAGGCTCTGCGCTGCCACTGAAGAGAATCCTCTAAAACTCTGCGCGAGACTCTGCCAAAATCCTCCAATATGCAAGGGCTGATCCCCTACTCAATCTCCAAGCTCAAACCCTCCACACAAACCCAATCCGGAGCTCCTACCAAAAGAGACTGCGTCCTCCTCTCTCGAGACTGCGTAGACATCAAAATGCTCAGTTCTTCCTCAACTCCAAAGATTGATCCTCTTGCAAAAGACTGATGAAACTACCTTACTCGAGGAGGCACTCGAAGTCCCCCGGGGCTAAGGGTGAGATCTCCGAACAGAGACACTCAATGCACTAAACAGTGCTGCAGACAGGTTAAACAACCAGTGTGCTCTAAGTCAAAGTGACTAGCTCAAATGCAACATAATCGAATGCCAAAATGAGGAGGCTCCTCTCTCTTTTATAGCGTTGGCCTCTCTCAAAACCCTAAGGCCCACCTCCTCCAACGTAGCCTCTCTCTTGCCACGTGCTCCTCTCCATCTGTGCAGTCACTCCAATTTTCTACGTGGGCCCCCTTCTCTACGTGGTCCTTTGGCCCCCTTGGCTCCCCTTTTAAGTTACAACGTTGTGCTAATAGGGGGTAACTTTATTCAAAAGTGAGTTATGTCCCCCCTTTCTTCACCTTTTTATTTATAAACAACTATAGAAGGCAAAATTGAGCAAAATCGAATATTCCAATTAGCCATGGCTAATTAGGAATATTACACTGAGAGAGTCAACAAAGAAATTAGATTTTCCAGATCATAGCTTACCAGGGGCAAAGGGAGACGTAGTATTTTCCTTGCAGAGCAGGGCTTTAGCTGGGAAGCAGTTATTTTGCAGCAATTTGCTAGTGCAAAATAACGTCAAGAGGAAGAAGAGCACACGTTGAGTGAATTCTTTTCTCAGGGGACTTCTAGCCCAGAAGTTCGAATTCTCCTAGTAGCGCGGCAGTAGTTGTGAGTAGATTTTCCCACTCCAGCAAGAATTGTGAAAATCCAGTCAACGGCTGGAAAGAGGAGAAGAGGAGGAATTCGACATTTTTGAAGATATGACATCAGTAGGGTTGAGAGATCAGGATCAATTAGAGGGAGCCTCCAACTATGTGATCTGGATGGCAAGAATTTCCTATCTTCTAGATGAGTACGATTTCAAATCTTATATCAATGGCGTGGTAGTTATACCCATAGATGCAGATCTGCTTAAGGCCTACAAGAAGGAGATGGCAAAGGCAAAGAGGGTGATTCTCGATGGGGTTCGAGATCACGTGGTGTCTCACATAGCTGGCAAAGATACTGCCCAGCAGATGTGGGAAGCATTTGCTACGCTATACGAGGGATTTGCCGAGCAGCGGAAGATGTATCTTGAAGAGAAGTTGAGATGCAAAAGGATGCAGAAAGGGAAGCGCATAGACCCCTTCATCAATAGGCTTCAAGATATCCAAAACGAGCTGTCTGTAGTAAGGTCAACACCCCAGCCTACAGAATTAGTGAGGTTTCCTGTCAACAACATTTCTGAAGAATGGCATCTGGAGTATTCTAGGCAGAGAAAAGTTGCTAGATTGGGATCGTATGTGGGTTGATCTGCAGCAGCAGGAGATGAGGCGATATTTGGTGAGGATCACCATCACTGGCAGCCACAGCAACAATGAGACGAAGCAAGTAAAGGAAGAGGAGGATGTGTCCCTCGCATCAAAAAGGCAGCAGGAGAAGTGCAGGAGGAAGAAGGACATTTCCAAGGTAAAATGCTTCAGATGTGGTGAGATTGGCCACTACAACACTCAATTTCCTCTAAAAATAAGGACAAGGAGGAGAAGTAGGATCAGCAGGCTGCATTCGCAGAGATCAACAAGTTGTCCCCCAAATTGGAAGAAGAGTTTGCCATGATCACTAAGATACCTCCAAGAGTGAGGTGGGGTGATTTGGTTTTGTAGCCTCAGAGCGCTACAGGATGGGCAAGATTCTTGAGGAGGTCCACCTCATGAATCAATACCTTGCTACTGGGAGCCCATAACATGTAGTAGTAGGATGGATCAGTGGCAGTTGGTGCAGTCAAACGCCAAAATGATAGATGCAGTAGCTAGTAACGGTCAAATATTGAGTAGCAGAGAGTAGAGTTGGCAACAGTGTAGTTGGCACAGTTTAGAGTCAGAAGCAACACAAAGGCTTCAAAGACAACGCAGAGTCTAGCAGCAGTCAAGACATAGGTGACAGATGCATCATATTGATCACAGTTGATTCAGTATTTTGGATGCTTTTCAGTTGCAGTTGCAGTAGATGGAGAGGGAGTTGCAGTTCAAATGCAATGTTGGCAACAATCCAACAGAGCCAGCAGCAACACAGATGCAGAGTATATCAAAGTTGTGCAGTAGTTGATGGGCAGCAGTAGCCAAATATCAACAACATAACAGGAGGTGGTGCAGAGACAGGGTGTTGCTTCAGTGGGTTGCAGTGCTAAAACACATTCTTCGCTAAGAGGGAGTGTTTGTTTTTGTAGCATCGGTTGTTTTCTAGCCACGAAATTTGGTGGAGAGGCTAGAATACATGTATTCTCCAAAACTCAGAAATCGTTTATGGAAATTCCACCTAGGGATGACTTAATTAAGATAATTAATCTTTTTTTAATCGTGCCTAAGTCTAAACTTAGGAAAACTTATTATTTAAAGAGTATTAATTAAGTCATGGTGAGAATCTTCTAGAAGAAGACATAATCGAGTTCTAGTTAATCTTGGTCGTTGATGTCTCAATGAGAGATTATAAGAAGAAATTCGATGGGGGTTGGAGAACACACTTGAGACACGAGGAATTCGATTTTGCTGGGAAATCAATTTCTAGAGTAGCAACATTAAGTTGTCGGAGGTGATTCAGTAGGATCGAAGCAGTGAGAGGGGCAAAGGTAGTAAGGTTGGAGGAATATTTTCTAGTCCAGTGAGTGCATAGCAGAGAGGCAGTGGGTGCCATAGAGAGACAGTGCAGAGCAGAGAGGCAACGTAGTGCTTCAAAGGGAAATCCGTATTTCGCTGGGGAGAAGGAGTGATTCAGTGCCAGAAGCCTGAGTGGTATCCCAGAGGCCAGGAGAATCGATCTTCTAGACAATAGTTGAACAGTTAGCGAGAGAGACGTTGGTCCGAGTTGTGTGACGCAGAACTGCGTAGGCTGACACAGGGACTGCACAAAGGCAGCAAAGAGCAACTCATCTCTAGCCAAGGTTAGTGTCGGATCACCAGTGGAAGTGATATTTTTCTCACTAGATCTTTTTTCAGTCATTTCTCTGTATGGATTGTTAGGCTTGAGCATCCATAGATTTGTACTCAAATTTACTACCGCATAATAATAAAACCCTTAGTTGTTGCACCAATTTTCCCAAGTTGGGTTTTTCCAAGGACATTGGTCCAAAAATAATTGTGTACTTGTGTGTGTGTGCATCTATTTTTCTTGCATTATTTTTTTTCCGCAGTATTGTATTGTGAAGGTTGCAATGTATTAGTTTCGATATTTCCTGTTGGATGCAGTAAATAATTTGTTCAGTTTATTTAACAAATAGAAGAAACTTAATCAATTGTTGCAATAGGATTCGGGGTCTCCGAATTTTCGAATGGTATCGGTGCACAAAAGGCAAGCCAGAGAGCTCAGTAGCAGAAGGGGGGAGGAATTTCGAATTTCTGCAGAGGTAGCAGTTCAAAACCCTCAAGACGTAGCATAGTCCTTTGGTCAGGAAGGTCGCATTTTTGAGGAAAATTTATTTCTCTAAGAGAGTTGACATAGAAATTAGATTTTCCAGATCATAGCTTACCAGAGGCAGAGGGAGACGTAGTATTTTCCTTGCAGAGCAGATCTTCAACTGGGACGCAGTTTTTTTTGCAGCAGTTTGCTACTGCAAAATAGCGCCAGGAGGAAGGAAGAGAGCACACAGAGGGAATTCTTTTCTCAGGGGACTTCTAGCCTAGAAGTTCGAATTTTCCTAGTAGAGCAGTAGTAGTTGTGAGTAGAGTTGCCCACTCCAACAAAGAGTGTAAAAATCTAGTCAGCAGCTACGTAGAGGAGAAGAGGAGGAATTCGATATATTTATAGAGATGTCATCAGCAAGGTTGAGAGATCAGGATCGATTAGAGGGAGCCTCCAACTATGTGATCTGGAAGGCAAGAATTTCTTGTCTTCTAGATGAGTACAATCTCAAAGCTTATATCAATGGCATGGTAGCTACACCCATAGATGCAAATCCACTTAAGGCCTACAAGAAGGAGCAGGCGAAGGCAAAGAGGTTGATTCTCGATGGAGTTCGAGATCACGTGGTGTCTCACATAGCTGGCAAACATACTGCTCAACAGATGTGGGAAGAACTTGCTATGCTATATGAGGGATCTTCCAAGCAGCGGAAGATGTATCCAAAGAAGTTGAGATGCAAAAGGATGCAAATAGGGGAGTGCAAAGACCCTTCCTCACTAGGATTCAGGATATCCGAGACTAGTTGCATGCAGTAGGGTCAGCGCCCCAGCCTACAAAATTGGTGCGCTTTTCTCTCAACAATGTTTACGAAGAGTGGCAGGTCTTTGTCCAGGGTATTCTAGGTAGAGAAAAGTTGCCAGATTGGGATCGTATGTGGGCTGATCTGCAACAAGAGGAGATGAGGCGAGATTTGGTGAAGACCACCATCACTCTGAATAGCAGCAACAGCGGGATGAAGCAAGTAAAGGAAGAGGATGATGTGGCCCTCGCATCAAAGGGGCAGTAGGAGAAGTGCGGGAGGAAGAAGGAGAAGCAGGATCAGAAGTGGTGAGCTTGGCCACTACAACACTCAATGTTCTCTCTAAAAGGACAAAGAGGAGAAGTGGGATCATCAGGCTGCATCCGCAGAGATCGACACGTTGTCCTCCAGATTGGAGGAAGAATTTTCCATGATCACCGAGATACCTCTAGGAGTGAGGTGGGGTGATTTGGTTTTGTAGCCCCAAAGAGCTACAAGATGGGCAGGATTCTTGAGGAGGTCAACCTTATATATCAATACCTCATTACAGGAGCCCATAACATGTAGTAGCAGGATGGATCAGTGGTAGTTTGTGCAGTCAAATGCCAAAGTGACAGATGCAGTAGCTAGTAACAGTCAGATACTAAGCAATGCAGAGCAGAGTTGGTAACAATGCAGTTGGCACAGTGCAAAGTCAGCAGCAGCACAAAGGCTTCAGAGACAATGCAGAGTCTAGCAGCAGTCAGGACTCAAGTGATAGAGGCATCATACTGATCACAGTTGATTCAGTATTTTGGATTCTTTTCAATTGCAGTTATTGCAGTTGCAACAACAACAAATGGAGAGGGAGTTGCAGTGCAAATGCAATGTTGGCAGTATTTAAGCAGAGCCAGTAGCAACATAGATGCAGCATATATCAAAGTTGCGCAGTAGTTGATGGGCAATAGTAGCCAAACATTAGCAGCATAACAGGAGGTGGTGCAGAGACAGGATGTTGCTTCAGTGGGTTGCAGCGCTAGAATACATTCCTCGCAAAGAGGAAGTGTTAGTTTTTGTAGCATCGGTTGTGTTCTACCCACGAAATTTGGTAGAAAGGATAGAATACATGTATTCTCAGAAACCCAAAAATCGTTTATGAAAAATCCACCTAGAGACGACTTAATTAAAATAATTAATATTTTTTTAATGGTGCATGTTGTCGCACAAAGTGTCTAGGCACCGCGACAATGCTCAAAGTAAGGGCTTTCACTCTAATCCTTACTCACTATGTGCAGTTCTGCGTCACTCCCACGCAGTCACTGCGTCATTGCAGCTAGGACTGCGCTGCACCTCCTTCTAATCCTCTCCTAGCTGGAAACTTCAACTCTCAGGCCTCCCGGTCGCACACCCCGACTTCTGGCTCTAGAACTCAACTTCCTCAACAAAATTTCAATCTCCCTCTGAAGCTTTGCGCTACCATAGCATAGCTCTGCGTGGCCCTGCCTCAGCCTCTCTAGACATCTCTTTGCCCTCTCTGCCTTCTACTCTCTGGTCCAGGAAAACTTCCCTCCAGATATTAACCTTGCCCCTCACTGCAAGAAATCACTTTGAATCTCTCTCTTATAACTGTTGTGTTGCTCTCTTCAGAAATTCGATCTCTAATCTCTTACTCAATGTGATTTCCAAATGCCCATCAAGCCTCCTCTTATAATGCTCCAGTTCAAAACCAAGGACCCAAATTAAATTCTAATTAGTGACTCAGATCATTTTGGCTTGATCCTCGTCTTCTTCTAGAAGTTTCACCCACAATCTGATTAATACCCTTTAATTATTTTAATTTCCCAAGTTTAGACTTAGGCACCTGTTGTAGCGGCTACAAACACCCTCCAAAATTTTGCCTTGCATGCAAATTTCGGAGCTTTCCGTGGATCCTGTGATCAATCGTTCCTTGGTCACTTATTGATAAGCAGGTGATCTCAAGCCCCCCTCCTTGATCTTAAGAGTTGTTCACATTCTAATTGTTGAAATTTGGTACCGGAGGACGGGTGGTTCCCTAAGGCTTTGATCTTTGGCCTAGGAAAAAGTGTCCCAAAAGAATTTAATTTTTCTCCTAAAGTGACTTTATAATTTTTATAAAGTCAAATCTTATTTAAAAGTGATTTTAAGTGATAAAGTTATTAAAGTCTAATTTTAAAGTGACTTTAATAAAGTCAATGTAAAATTAGAAAGGAAAAGTGACTTTGGACATAAATGACTAAGTGGGTCTTTATTAAAATGGGGTGAATTAAAAAATAGAAAGTGAAATTTAAATGAGCATTTAATCTCAGCCCTAGATCTCAATCTATTTCAGCCATTGGATTTAGGGATTCCCCAAAAGTCACTTAAGGTTAGATTAAAGGAGGAAAAGGTCATTCATTCTTTCATGAGCAGATTGAGAGAAGGAGAGCAAGAGAGCAAGGGAGATTTCTGAACAGGAAGGAGAAGGAGGCAGCAGCTTGGCACACATTCCAAGGCAGCGTTTCAGCAAGTCCGTACAGCTGAGTTAGCACACAGTGAAAGGCAGATATTGGGCACGATTTTCTAGAAAGGTCGTACAGCAGTTTTGGTTCAGATTCCAAGGAGGCCGTACAGCAAGTGCACGGAAATCAAGGAGCAGAAATCCGTATAGCTAGTGGTTGTACCTTTACACGCATTTCTAGGCAGAAATCTGTATAGCTGTATCGTTGTTTTTCTGCACAAAAATAGAGGAAAACCGTACAACAACATTTATGGCAGCTTGCATGCTTTTCTAGGCAGTCCGTACAACAGCATTTAAGGCTGAAATTTGGGCACAAAAATCGAGGAGGCCGTACAGCATTTATCGTTGTTCTGTTTTGTTGTTTGCAAGTTTTTCCAGTTCGCTGTGAGGCACAGAAAACGAGATAAGTTGTAAAAGTTTGCTTGTTGATTTTTTGCTGAATATTTCTCACTGTAAAAAGCATTTTCTAGAAATAAGAAGGAGCTTTCGAACTAGTTTCCCCCAAGAGTTGTAGGGGGTTTTTCCAAGGTCACCTTGACCAAAAATCACTGTGTTTAAATGTGTTGAATCGCTGTTTGTATGTGCTGATATTTATTTCTGCATTTTCTAGCATTCTGTAATATTTCCAGAATTTTTGTTTTCAGCAAAATTTATTTTCCAGTTGTTGAATGTATGGATATGGGAAAGGGCATTTAACTATTTTGGAGAAATAAAGTGAAACTGAAAACCGGGGTGGGAAAAGAGAAATTTCTACATGGTATCAGAGCTTGAGTGTTGAAGTGCAGTTTGGGACAGCAAGGAGGAAAATTACAGCGTGCTGATTTTTCACTCAAAAAATTCCAGCAAGCTGATTTTTCACAAACAGCAGTTTTATTTTTACTACAACAGTGCTATTTTTCAGTTTTAGGACAGCAGGATGTCATTGGGATTGAGGGTGGAGGATAGGTTGGATGGACATAAAAATTACAGTGTTTGGAAGGAGAGAATGCAGAGTATCTTTGAGGAGGCAGAAGCCTGGGACAT
>APFE030338616.1:88042-101924 GCA_000404065.3 Pinus taeda
AAAGTGACTTTAATAAAGTCAATGTAAAATTAGAAAGGAAAAGTGACTTTGGACATAAATGACTAAGTGGGTCTTTATTAAAATGTGGTGAATTAAAAAATAGAAAGTGAGATTTAAATGAGGATAATCTCAGCCCTAGATCTCAATCGATTTTAGCCATTGGATTTAGGGATTCCCCAAAATTCACTTAGGGTTAGATTAAAGGAGGAAAATGTCATTCATTCTTTCATGCGCAGATTGAGAGAAGGAGAGCAAGAGAGCAAGGGAGATTTCTGGACAGGGAGAAGAAGGAGGCAGCAGCTTGGTAGACATTCCAAGGCAGCATTTCAGCAAGTCCGTACAGCTGAGTTAGCATAGTGAAAGGCAGATATTGGGCACGATTTTCTAGAAAGGTCGTACAACAGTTTTGGTTCAGATTACAAGGAGGCCGTACAGCAAATGCACAAAAATCGAGCAGAAATCCGTACAGCAAGTGGCTGTACCTTGGCACGCATTTCTAGGCAGAAATCCGTACAGTTGTACTGTTTTTTTTCTGCACAGAAATCGAGGAAAACCATAAAGCAACATTTATGGCAGCTTGCACGCTTTTCTAGGCAATCCATATAACAACATTTAACGCTGAAATTTGGGCACAAAAATCGAGGAGGTCGTACAACATTTATTGCTGTTCTGTTTTGCTGTTTGCAAGTTTTTCCAGTTGGCTGTGAGGCACAGAAAATGAGATAAGTTGTAAAAGTTTGCTCGCTGATTTTTTGCTGAATATTTCTCTGACTGTAAAAAGCATTTTCCAGAAATAAAGAGCTTTCGAACTAGTTTTCCCCAAGAGTTGTAGGGAGTTTTTCCAAGGTCACCTTGACCAAAAATCGTTGTGTTTAAATGTGTTGAATCGTTGTTTGTATGTGCTGATATTTATTTCTGCATTTTCCAGCATTCTGTAATATTTTCAGAATTTGTGTTTCCAACAAAATTTATTTTCCAATTGTTGAATGTATGGATATGGGAAAGGGCATTTAACTATTTTGGAAAAATAAGGTGAAACTGAAAACCGCGTTGGGAAATGAGAAATTTCTACACTGATCTTTATGCAGCATGTGTCATCTTTGGGCATAGGGATTATCGTTTGTCATGCAAAGGGAAGTTTGTTCTGCTTCAAGGGGAAATCTTCGTGTGTATGGGTTGTTCTCATCACATAGACATGTTTCACACTCACTTCACACACTCTTGTCACGAAGGTTGTTGAATCAAGCAGAGTATATTTTATATGTTCTGGACGGTCTATGTTGTATCACTAAGTGTTCGTCAATTTCACTAATCTCACACATAGCCAGTTTCCCAAGCAACCTAGCCTCATCCAGCGTTCCAGAACTGCACACTTTGCTTCTGCAACCCTCCAGCTTTTTCCCTTTCCTACTGGAACTGCACAACGTGCACAGACCCTAGCCTCCCTTGGCATCCAAAATTGTGCATTGGTTTCCTCCAATGTCCTTCCCCCAACAAAAACCCATTGTCTTCAGTGTGAAAATTTATGAATCTACACTTCAGAAATCCTATTGCAATCACTAGTTTATCATCTCCTACTTGTATTTACGTTCAAAAAGTTATTTAATTATCTAAATAGCGATGAAAACACTATTGTAGACTACACATACATATAGATCATGAACTGAAATAGAAAGAGACAAATACACAAGGGATACCGTTATTTTTGGAAAATCGTCTCCTAAAAAACCCAATTCGGGAAAACCGGTGCAACATATAGAGGGTTTGATTATTAAGCAAGCAGAATCTAAGTACAAAAAGTTTCCTCTCACACCGGCAAACCTTTCAAAGAAATATCGATAGCAAGAAACACATAAGAGGGTTTACCTTGTTCTCCAAGTCACAATTGATCCACTGAATGGTCGAGTCCGGCAAGCACTGCGAAAATCCCATCACAATCTACTCTGTGTGGGTGAGCATCTTGCCTCTAAGAGACTGCGTCACTCCTTTGCTGGATCAATTTGCTCACAAGAGCTTCGACTTCAGCCCTCCCGGCTCAGAACATCAAACTCCCAGCAAAATCTCGAACTCCTGACGATTATCTCACATTGCCAAGGCAAGACCCTCGTTGGCCTGCGTCAACTCTATGTGAGCCCCTTCCTAGGCTGCGTAGGCCTCTGCGTTGCCTCTCTGATGCTATTGTTGCCTCTCTGACTAGTACTCATTGTCTCGGAACTCCCTTCCGATCAAACACTCTACCACTGCCCCTCTCACTGCAGCAGATCATTTGTTCGATTTTCTCAACAAACCACGCCCCAGAAAAATCGAACTCACTAATCTCTCAAGTGTATCTCCAGCTAACCCTCCAGCCTCCTCTTATACTTTTCCTGTTGATGAATCAGCAGCCGAGATTAAGTCCCTAATCAATGGCTAAGATTAAAACAGACTTGTTCCTCGTCACTTAGAAGTTTCTCACCCATATTCTTATTAATACCCATTAATATTTTTAATTTCCTATGTTTAGACTTAGAAACCCATTAAAAATATTGATTATTTTAATAACTCCTCATCCGGGTGGAATCTCCAAAGATTTCTGGGTTCTAGAGATGTCATGTGTTCTAGCCCCTCCACAAAATTTCGAAGCTAGAGCACATCTGATGCTACCCAAAATCAACACTCCCTCTTAGCAAGGAATGTGCTCTAGTAACAATTAACAAAAGTACTACACTAATCCACCGCATCGGTCCTCTGTGCTGCTGATGCTTGGCCTGATGCCCTTCATCCACTGCATTGTTGCTTCCTGCACTGTTGCCCATGACTCTGCCACTGTCACTGCTACATCCGTATTGCAGCGCCCTCTCAAAATGTTGCCTCACACTGCCTATTGTAGCATCCATTGTCCTTTTAATTTTATTTTCAGTTTTATCACAAAATGAAAGAAAAATAAAAAATATGAAAAAAAAACCAAATATTATGTTATAAGGGAAATAAAAGGAAATGCGGAGATTTGAAAGAAATGGTTGATTTTATATTATTAATGGCTTTCAAAAGTGATAAACTTGCGAGAAGATCTGGGCCGTCCGATCAACAGGCCACAAATCCGATGGTAATCGCACGGATAACATGGACGAGGTTTATTTCGGGAATCGGACGCGATGGTGTATGAAATGCAGTTTAATCTGTTGAAGTCCAGATCAATCGCAGTCGTTCATCGAAAGGGACGAGATCTGACAGATATTGCCTCGAAAAGTAATCTGGTTTTATTTTTAAAATTGGACCCGATAAATCTTTAACTGGCAATTTTATTTCTTATCGGGTCTGTGGGGAAGTCAAAGGCTTGTTGACAAAGCAGACGCGATAAGGTTTAGTTCAACAGGTTTAAAGTTTCTTTGAGTTCCAAAGGATCGGACTGTTCGTTGAATGTGTGATCGGACAATGATCGCACTCAAATGTGCGTGTGGGTTGATGGCTCATGCAGACGTGATAACTTTATGAACCAGAGTCTAAATCCTTTTCAGTTCCGTGGTAAACTATATTCCGCATAAATTAGCCAATTTCACTGTTTTAGCGAAATAACCAAAGTTAGAGGCGGATGATCAAAACTTCAAAGGGACAGTGATTAGTCTCGTTTCCATGTGTTTTGGCCAATCACAACACTTCCGATATGTACGTGGGCCCATAACCCACAAGTCCACGCACGGAGTTCTTGTAAAATCGCAGTTTGCGGTGTTAAAAACAGTCTAACTATCATCAGGACATCTACAGGGTTACAACTTGCCGAATAATACTCAGACCACGTACTCAAGCCACAATTTCGAACAGTGAACAACCATCACCTTCTAATTTCTGTTACCTCTCATTATTTTGTTTTATTTAGGAGAATAAGGTGTCTTTTACCCTCCATTGTAATATTCTGTAATAATTTTTACTTCAGACAATTAGGAGATGGTTAAGTAGTTTGACAGTTTTGGTGATTACCAATTGTCTCATAATGTATAAAAAGAGGAAAATTTACAAAGGGCTCGAATTTTGGAGAACCTGGAGACTAGGCCACTGTATTCTTGATAAAATTGTTAATTAATGAAAGAATCAGAAGTTTTCCACACATTGTTGGGTAAGCTTTTGTGACTTCTCTATTATGTGTCATCATATGTTTTCTTCCTGTAAGTATGGTAATGAAGCTACAAGTCTTTATTTGCTTATGTAAATGAAGTTAAAACTTAAAATCCCTTAAAAAAGCGCTCCTATACTTGAAGTTCCTACCTCTGCAATTATTCTAAGTTACAGATAGTAGTTTTTGTGTAAGACAACATATTATCTTTAACTTCTCTAAGTATCATAGATAGTAGATTCTACGTAAAATAGTATATTGTCTCTGACTTCTTCAAGCTTTCTTCATTCATCATTTATATTTAGCAATCAAATGGCATTTTGAGATTTTCATGTCACCTAAGTATTGAGGGTTAAAAAACAGGTCTTTCAGGTCCTTCATTTGAGAATACAACATACAATTAAGTGACAAACAAGTGACAATAATTATAAACAGTAATGTATTAAGCACAATTTCTACACAACCAGGAAATTAGTTTCTTAAGGGACAATACTGCCCATAGCACTGCCACTGCTAACTGTTGCACTACAACTTAGTCGCTGAGAAGTAAGCAAATGAAATACTCACCCAAACACTGACATGTTGGTCAGCATGGATGCCTCGTGATGCTGAAGCTACCTATGCTACTAATCTGTGTTGACCCTCTTCTGCTACTAAGCTAGTGCAAACTACTTTGTGCCTCTCGCACTGCTACAACATCCACTGTGATGCCACAAACTTTGGCATTCTAGCTATGCCACTATTGCTCCATCACACCTCGCACCAACCGACACTTGTCATTTTGCTACTGTCGTTAAGGTCTCCCATAGCCATATGTGATCCAAGAGTTTGGGCACCTCAAGGATCTTGCCCATATGTAGTCCTCTCGACTACAACTATATGTCGCCCCACCTCTTCTCCAAAAGTGCATGAGCACTCATGGAACAATCATCATCCTCGCCTTCCCTGTCAGCTTTCGCTGGAGCAACCTTCGATTCAGAAGCTTCCTCCTTGCCCTTCTTCCGAGGGCACTGATTCGCATAATGTGCAAGTTCCCCACACTTGAAGCATCTTACCTTGGTTATGTCCTTCTTCTTCTGCTTTTGCTGCCCATGTTGTCCAGATGATGCGAGCGTTGCATCCTCCTCCTCCTCCTTATTGACCCATGCTCCTTTGTCGCTACCCCCCCCCCCCTTGGTCAACCTCCTAATCTCTTCTTGTCGAAGAGTTGCCCACATCTCCTCCCAACTAGGGAGAGTTGCTCTGCCCAAGATACTTTGGAAAAATGTCTCCCAATCCTCAGTGACTGCATTCAGGGCAGTCCTAACCATGACCTCAAGATCTGGTATAGACCCCACGGAAGTCAACTGGTCTCTAATCCCTTGCAACTTGAGGAGGAAGGGATCAATCTCTTCTCCCTTCTGCATCTACTATCCAGCTGAATTTCTAATAGCATCTTCCGCTGGATGGAAGTGCCCTAGTACAAGGTGGTCAATGTCTCCCACATCTCCCTTGCTGCGTCCTTCTCAGTAATCTGTGGTACTACATGATCTTTGACCCTGTCTAGGATCATGCACTTGGCCTTCACCTGGGCCTCCTCATACTTCTTTAACGAATTAGCGTTGACCGGAACAACAACTACTTTCAAGGCATAGTCCTTGATGCGATTTTTGTCCAGCACTGCTAGGATCTTGGCCTTCTAGATGAAAAATTGGAAGCTCCATCCAATCTGTCTTGATCCCTTAGTCCATTGATTGCCATCTCTGCTCAACAAATATAGGACAGGTTCTCTTCTCCCTCTCCTACTGCTAATCCAACAAGACTTGGATCTGAATTTCTTTGGCGCAAGAAACCCTCTAAGGAACAAGCTCCTCTAGACTCCCTCTGAGTCCTAATTTCCTTGACGGAAATCCTCTGGCCAAATGTTGAACCACTCCTCTCCAATCCTCCTTTTGCTGCTGCAACCTGGATCTAGATTTCTTTGGCTAGAAATCTGTCAAGGCAGTGACTCCCTCTAACTCGGCTTTGTTTCCACAGACACTGTTCTGCACCAACAACGATAGCATCTCACCAGCTCCTCAGATTCGATCTGCACTGCTCCCTCTTCCCCAACAACTGAAGTATCTAAGCTCCTCAATTTCTGTGCAGTCACTGCATGAGCTAGATCAGCTCCTCCTGGCCACTACGTCACTCCTTCTAGGTTCAAAAAGATGACATGGCACTGCGTGAGCCTAATTTTCCCCTCTCTGCTTCTGCGTTGGCCCAGAAAGCTGACACAATCACTGCGTGGGCTCCTCCCAGCTACTGTGTCACACTCTCTTGGCTCAGAATGTTGATGCAAGCAATGTGTGAGCCTCTGCGTCACCTCTTCTGCAATGTGTCACTCTCCCTTTTGCGTCTTTGGCTCTGGAACAGCACTGTCACTCGAGACAGCTGCCTCTCTGCAACAGATTTGCTAAATCACCTGGTTGATGGCTTCAATGACCTATGATCTGCAATCCTCTGATACCATGTGAAAATTTCTGAATCTACACTTCAGAAATCCTACTGCAATCACTAGTTTATCATCTCCTACTTGTTTTTACATTCAATAAGTTATTTAATTATTTAAATAGTGATTAAACATTATTGCAAACTACACATACGTATAGATCATGAACTGAAATAGAACGAGACAAATAAACGAGAAACACCGTTATTTTTGGACAATTGTCCTCGGAAAAACCCAATTAAGGAAAACCGTTGCAGCATATAGAGGATTTGATTATGTACAACAAGTTGCCTCTCACACCGGCAAACCTTTCAAAGAAACCTCGGTAGCGAGAAATATATACAAGGTTTTACCTCGTTCTCCAAGTCACAATTGATCCACTAAATGGCTGACTCCGGCAAGCATTGTGAAAATCTCAGCATAATCTGCTCTATGTGGGCCAGCGTCTTGCCTCTGAGAGACTCGTCACTCATCTGCTGGATCGATTTTCTCATAGGAGCTTCGACTTCAGCCCTCCCAGGTCAGAACATCGAACTCCCAGCAAAATCTCGAACTCCTGACGGTTATCTCGCACTACCACTGCAAAGACCCTCCTTGGCCTGCGTCAGCTCTACGTGAGCCCCTTCCTGGGCTGCGTAGGCCTTTGTGCTGCCTCTCTGACTGGTACTCGTCTCAGAAATCCCTTCTGATCCAACACTCTGCTACTGCCCCTCTCACCGTAGTAAACCATTTGTTCGATTTTCTGAGCAAACCACGCCCCAGAAAAATTGCACTGACTAATCTCTCAAGTGTATTTCCAACTGACCCTTAAGCCTCCTCCTATACTTTTCCTGTTGACGAATCAACGACCAAGATTAAGTCCCTAATCAACATCTAAGATTAAAACAGACTTGATCCTCATCACTTAGAAGTTTCTCACCCATATTCTTATTAATACCCATTAATATTTTTACTTTCCTAAGTTTAGACTTAGGAACCCATTAAAAGTATTATTTATTTTAATAACTTCTCATCTGTCTGGAGATCCCATGTGTTCTAGCCCGTCCACAAAATTTCGGAGCTAGAGAACATCAGATGCTACCCAAAATCAACACTCCTCCTTAGCAAGGAATGTGCTCTAGTAACACATCTCAACAGAAGTACTACACTGATCCACCACATCGGTCCTCTATGTTGTTGATGCTTGCCCTAATGCCCTTCATCCATTGTACTATTGTTTCCTTCCCATGACTCTGCCACTGTCACTGCTACATCTATACTGCAACTCCTTTGCCGCTATCCCCCGCCTTGGTCCACCTCCTGATATCTTCTTGTCGAAGAGCTCCCCACATCTCCTCCCAACTAGGGAGAGTCACTCTGCCCAAGATACTTTGGAAAATGTCTCCCAATCCTCGGGACTGCATTCAGTGCAGTCCTAACCATGACCTCAGGATCTGGTGTAGACCCCACGAAAGTCAACTGGTCTCTAATCCCTTACAACCTGAGAAGGAAGGGATCGATCTCTTCTCCCTTCTGCATTTGGTACTGTCTCAGCCGATTTTCTAATAACATCTTTCGCTGGATGGAAGTGCCCTAGTACAAGGTGGTCAGCGTCTCCCACATCTCTCGTAATGAGTCATTCTCAGCAATGTGTGGTACTACATGATCTTTGACCCCGTGGAAGATCATGCACTTCGCCTTCGCCTAGGCCTCCTCGTACTCCTTTAACAGATCAACATCTACCGGAACAACTACTACTTTCACGGCATAGTCCTTGATGCGATTTTTGTCCAGGACTGCTAGGATCCTGGCCTTCCAGATGGAAAAATTGGAAGCTCCATCCAATCTGTCCTGATCCCTTAGTCCATTGACTTCCATCTTTGCTCAAAAAATATAGGACAGGTTCCCTTCTCCCTCTCCTACTGCTAATCCAACAAGGCTTGGATCTGAATTTCTTTGGCGCAAGAAATCCTCTAAGGAACAAGCTCCTCTAGACTCCCTTTAAGTCTCGATTTCCTTCACAGAAATCCCCCGACCAAATGTCAAATCGCTCCTCCCCAATCCTCCTTTACTGCTGCAACCCGGATCTAAATTTCTTTGGCTAGAAATCTGTCAGGGCAGTGGCTCCCTCTACCTCGGCTTTGTCTCCACAGACATTGTTATGCACCAACAGCGACAACATCTCACCGGCTCCTCAGATTTGATCTGCACTACTCCCTCTGCCCCAAACACTTAAGAATCTGAACTCCTCAGGCTCTTGGCAGTCACTGCGTGAGCTAGATCAACTCCTCATGGCCACTACGTCACTCCTTCTAGGTTCAAAAAGATGACGTGGTACTACGTGAGCCTGATCTGCCCCTCTCCGCTTTTGCGCTGGCCCAAAAAGCTAACGCAATCATTGCGTGGACTCCTCCTAGCTACTGCGTCACCCTCTCTTGGCTCTGCGTCACCTGCACGGCGTCACTCTCCCTTCTTGTCTCTAGCTCTAGATAAGCGTTGTCACTCAGGACAACTGCCCCTCTGCATCAGATTTCTTGAATCACCCGGCTAATGGCTACAGTGTCCTATGATCTACAATCCTCTGATACCATGTGAAAATTTTCAGATCTACACTTCAGAAATCCTACTACAATCACTAGTTTATCATCTCCTACTTGTTTTTACATTCAACAAGTCATTTAATTATTTAAATAGCGATGAAAACACTATTGCAAACTACAGATACATACAGATCATGAATTGAAATAGAACGAGACAAATACACAAGGGACACCGTTATTTTTGGACAATCGTCCCCAGAAAAACCCAATTCGGGAAAACCGGTGCAGCATATAGAGGGTTTGATTATTAAGCAAGAAGAATTTGAGTACAATAGGTTGCCTCTCACACCGGCAAACCTTTCCGAGAAATCTGGGTAGCAAGAAATACATACGAGGGTTTACCTCGTTCTCCAAGTCAAAATTGATCCATTAAATGGCTGACTCCGGTAGGCACTGCGAAAATCCCAGCACAATCTGCTATGTGTGGGCCAGCGTCTTGCCTTTGAGAGACTACGTCACTCCTCTGCTGGATCGATTTGCTCACAGGAGCTTCGACTTCAGCCATCTCGGCTCAAAACATGGAACTCCCAGCAAAATCTCGAACTCCTGATGATTATCTCGCACTACCAATGCAAGACCCTCCTTGACCTGCGTGAGCCCCTTCCTGGGCTGCATAGGCCTCTGCACTGCTTCTCTGATGCTATTGCTGCCTCTCTGACTGGTACTCGTTGTTTCGTAACTCCCTTCTAATCCAACTCTCTGCTACTGCCCCTCTCACTGCAACAAATCACTTGTTCGATTTTCTCAGTAAACGACACCCCAAAAAAATTGAACTGACTGATCTCTCAAGTGTATCTCGAACTGACTCTCAAGCCTTCTCTTATACTTTTCCTGTTGATGAATCAACGGCCGAGATTAAGTCCCTAATCAATGGCTAAGATTAAAACAAACTTGATCCTCGTCACTTAGAAGTTTCTCACCCATATTCTTATTAATACCCATTAATATTTTTATTTTCCTAAGTTTAGACTTAGGAACCAACTAAAAATATTAATTATTTTAATAACTCCTCATCCGGGTGGAATTTCTTCAAACGATTTCTGGGTTCTGGAGATCTCATGTGTTCTAGCCTCTCCACAATATTTCGGAGCTAGAGGATATCCAATGCTACCCAAAATCAACATTCAGAAACTACACAGTGTTGTCCCTCAACTGCCCAATCTGTTTTGCAACCTGAAAATGGGCAGACATGTCCTCCAGGGACCTATCTCGCAACAATGTCTTACATCTCAAAACTACACAGTATTGCCCCTCAGCTGCCCAGTTTTCGCTGCATTCAAAAATCGCGCAGTGTTGTCCTCCCAGGACCCCATCCCGCAGTAATGTCCTGCATCTCAATACTGCCCAGTGTTGTCCTAGCTGTCCAATCTTTCTTGCATTCAAAAACTGCATAGATGGGCCTCCCAGGGCCTCATCCTGGCAGCAGTCACTGCTTTTTGAAACTACGCAGACCTATCTCTCAGTGACTACAGGGTAAGATGACATGCTAGATGACTCTAAAGGAGATGAGGAGAAAGACTAAGGAACCGAGTTATGACAAAAGATCGGGACCACATGCAAACTCCGTCGGATACATAATCATCTCACAGGTAAGTATGGTAGGTAAAGTACATTCTTTTGAAGTACATCTCTTAGTGTAGCTTGAAGTATTGTTGATCATTTTCATATCATTCTGTCTTCAATGACATGAATGTTTGCAAGCACTGAAAGTCATTCCGCATGTTTTCTTTACATGTCTTGCTCCCTTTCGCTTGTTGTACCAAATATTGTCTTTGGCATGTTGAATTCTAGGCCATGCTTGCGATCCGATTTTGGTGATTTCGAAGGTTTGTCTGTGTATTTGGGTTGTCTTAGCTATGTGAAAACTCGTCGCACTAACACACAAAGTCGTAAGCATTATCACGCAAGTGTCGTCACAGTCGTCTGAAGGTCTATCTCAAGTGTCGCATTTGTCGCTTTCACCTATAGATAATCCCTAAGAGGATCATGCTTTGCTATGTTGTCCTGGTGGTTAGTGTCGTCATTGATCCGAATCGGATCCATGAAAGACTGCCAAAGAACCTTGACTGAATCGAGTCGAAACAAATCCTTGAAAATTCCAAAACAGCAATCAAAAACACCCTGAACCAGTGGCAATGGCAGCCAGCGTGGAACGACGAGGACCTCGATCAAAGTGTGCTGACCGAGGCCCATGGAGACTACACAGGAGGACAGAGTGGCCCCTGGGAGCCCCGAATCGGGAAAAGGAGGTGATTTTTGATGCGCGATTAGCGCCTAATCGCGCATAGCCGAGCAAACAGGGCCAAAGTGGAGGAGCCTTAAGCACTTGGTCGCGTTGGGAGCCGAAGAACTGTGGGCGGAGAAACGAAAAGCGCTAATCATACAAGGCAGGACCCGCGCTCTAGAAATCGGTGGTACTGATCGGGGCGCCCTCAAACGGTAAACGGTTTTGGAGGAAGCAGAGCGATCCCACTCAACAATCGACACGTGGCGGGGGAGGTAAGAGAAAACCGTTGTTGATCGCGCGTTATTGGTCGAGCAAGTTAACCGCGAGGGATGTGCGTATGACGTTGGATCTGGAGGAGCCCAGATCGGACGACTGAGATTACGCCCGATGGAAAGGAGCGGAATCAACAGGGAATCAAGTTGCGTTCTAAAGGGATTTGGAATTCGTTTGACCGCCACGGTGGAGGAAAAACGCATCCACGACGTAACTGAAGAAATGGACCAATAAGCAAGCTGGCGTTGTTCAAATGGGGACACGTGGCCACTCCCTGAGCGTCCATGCTGACGCCGAACAAGGAACTCCAAGTGCAGCGGCAGAAGGGGGATCGACAAAGGCGGAAGAGGAACCGAACAGGCATGGAAACGAATGGCTAAAAGCCATGAATAGAGACAGAATACACAGTGAAGTCGGAGTGAGGTCTGAGAGACAAAGGAAAAAGACCAGAATCCCGAGAGGAGGACGGAATACACAAAGAAGGCAGTAAAGCAAGAGAAAAGCATGAAAAGACAGAGGGTCAAGCTGACGCAATGGCATCATCGAGCACCACCGAGCTGGAGAGATTTGAGCCACCCCATAGAGAGATCTGTCCGGGCTGAGCACCACGTTGGGCTCTTACCATTGTAGACCAGAAGGTCACAGCGCTGGTAGGAAGAAGAAGAGTCTGTGTACAACAGTGGCTTGGGGAATCCAAGAAACCACCCTGCCAAACAAACCTGCTTCAGGAGAACTCACATTGAGTCCCTGTATTGTAATTCTCTGCTTAAAGACACAATAAAATAAGGCCACCACTGAAAGCTGGACCGGAGACATAGCCCTGGAGAATAGGGTGAACTCCTTATTAAAATTGCTTGTGTCTTTGTTGTTGCCTGTTGTATTTCCATTTAAAATGTCTGTGTATTCGCAATCTGATCGATCCGTTGCTTAAATAACACAGAACACACACCAGCACATGAGTCTGTAATACCTTTTGTTTAATAAACTTTAAATTGGAGTCACTCATAGGGTGATTATCAGATCAAGTGGTATCAGAGCTCTAGGCCGTAAGGTTAGACAAGCTTGTGTTGGTTTAGCTGTGAATGCTCACTAGATCAAAGCTCAAATTAGGAGAAGGAGAGTTGGTGGAAACTAACCCTGGAATTGGGAAAGTCTATCCTCGGAAAACAATGTCAAAGGAAGGTTCTATGGGGCCAGACCCTCAATTCATAGAAAGTTTCCTAGCTATAAAGTCTATCGTAGAAGAAATGTATAGGGACTTTAGAAAGCATAAGGATGAAGATTCATCAGGTTCTAAACAAGATAAAGAAAAAGATGAGTCTCATTCCCATGACCACTCAAAAGGAAAGGGGAAAGAGAAAAGCTTTCTCACACCTCCTAATAGCCTTGTGCATAATAAGAAAGCATCTTTGATTAAGTTAGATGTTAAATTTGATTTGCCTATATATGATGGAGAGCTAAATGCTGAAAAGTTGGACAATTGGATTAGACAAATTGATGTGTATTGCAGGGTACAGAACATAGACTCAGACAAGAGTAAGATTCAGCTGGCAAGCCTACGCCTAGGAGGCACTGCCTTGGTTTGGTGGGAAGGCAAAACCAAAGTTGACATGAAGAAGCATGGTAAGACCATCTCTGTCTGGAGTGAATTTGTTGTTGCAATCAAAAAGCAGTTCTATCCATTGGCCTACATGCAACAAGCCATGATGAGTTGGCAAACTCTTCGGCAGTTGAAAGAGCAAAGTCTGCAAGGGTATACTCAAGAGTTCAGAAAGAGAGCATTGATGTTGGGTATCTCATTAAACTCACCAGAAACTCTTTTGAAGTACATTGGTGGTCTACACAGTGACATGAGGCATACCATCCTCATGTTTAATCCCACTAGTATAGATGAGGTATCTGTACATGCTACTCATCTAGAAGCTAGAGGAAAGCATGCAAATCCAGAAGTTGGGGGACCATCCCAACCCACTGTAAGCAAGAGTAAGGAGAAAAGAAAGCAGAAGTGGAAAGCAAGGAAGGCAAACACTGCACAGAAAAGCAAAGCTTCATGCACTCACTGTAAAAAGGATGGGCATGATGATGAGCACTGTTGGATTCTGCATCCTTAGCTGAGACCTAAGAAGTTTGAGGGCAAGAAGAAGAAGACTGCTGCAGCTATTCAAAAAGATTTGGGGTCAGACTCGGGAGATGAAACAATCATTGCAGCCACAGGTATAAAAGGTAAGAATTCTGAAGCATCT
>APFE030338629.1:4544-26424 GCA_000404065.3 Pinus taeda
AACTAACTCTTTAACTGTCACTGGCTCGGTTACCTTCTGATCTTCATGACTCATCTTCTTGCAACTCTGAGCTAATGTGATTTGATGGAGGAATATTCGAATGAGTGAGGATTAAAATAGGAGCATCTATCTCCTAAAATTTCTCCTCCTTGTCTCATTTGAGTTTCTACCCTTAATTATCCAAAATTGCCATGATTTTCTCTCAAAAACCTACAGTGAGTGCACATTAGTCCACTAGACATAACATATCACTTTTACTCATCTCATTAAGAGAAATATAATCAAAATATGTAAGGAATTATGATAAGAGTTGATTTAAATAATCTTGGAGGTGTATCAAGTTTCATAAAGTTACCCAATGATGAGGCTCATCATCACCCCCCTATTGAATGTGTTGCTCATCCTCTGAGCAACTCAATCTCTATCAATGTCCTTCATTGCTCTAGTGGTCTCCTTGACATCCCATGATTCTGCTATAGTTTTTTCCTCCTATGAGTAGAATCCCTCCTTCCTCTCTATCTCTTCTCACTTCTTTCTTTCTTCATCTTCCTTCCTTCCATCCAACATTCCTAGGAGAAATGGTGGACTGAGTCTCAAGCCAATCCAACTGACTTTGAATCTTTGTAGAGCTTGCTTGTACATGGGTGTTCAGTTTAGTGCCTCTCTCAATCTTTAAGGATAATGGTATTCTTTGATTTTGAGGTTGTAGGGAAAAGTGTTCCATATCCTTTGGAAAGATTTCATGCTGGCATCCCCTAACAACCTGAACAAGTCTTCAAAGTGTGTGACTACTTGCTCTTGGGCAGCAAGGTATCTAGGCACAAGATTAGGGTCATTTGCAATCAAGTTGTGGGTGCTGACGACATCCATTGGATTTGATTACTCAGCTCTTATAATGAGGGGTTATATCTCTTCTCTTTCTATTATTTTCTTCATCTCTTCAGCACTTACCTCCTCATGATTCATCCATGATGCCAAGGCCATCAATTGCAAGATCCCTAGTTTTGAATTTGGGTCCCACACATTCATATCTATCAAGGGCAAGTTGTGTAGGTAAAACTCATACATTTTAGATCTATCCTCCAAGGTTCTTTGATCACCGATATCAATGACTTGTTTGTAGTCTTGGAAGGGCATAGTGCCACTCTATGCTAAAGTCTTAATTTAAAACTATAGTTATTGTTCCTTAAGATACAATGCATAAGAGTTTGCTGGCATCCTACACTGGATTGCCTCTAAGGATAAACTAGCCATGGATGCCACTTGACATTCTCTCTTTGTAGCTGTCTCCTTAGCCATGCATTCTCTAGTTCCAACTGCGATTTCACCATTTCTTCTTTGTCCCTTATAATGCTCAGTTTTGTACCCATCTCCTTTACTTTCTGCTCCATGTGGGCTATATCCTCCACTCCTTTAGATTTGGAAATTTGCATCCACCTATGTGTTATTTCCATTTATTTTTCAAGCTCAAAGAATAAGGGGATGGAATTTTTTTTTGGAATGACCCTACCCCCTTCAATGAACTTGTAGTAAGAGTCAAGGTTTGGTTGAGGACTAGGATCCCTCAGTTCTAAATCTTCCTTCTTTGTTTCTTTCTGAGTGACACCTTCCTAGTCCATTTTATGAGTTTCCTATAGGTTTAGCAGAGTTTCCTGTAGGATGGCATGTTCTTCATGTAGGTCCTTCTGTGTCTCCTAGCAGTGGGGTTTTTTTCATATTCAATAGACTTTATTTCTCCCTCTGCCTGCATGTGTCTGAAAGTTGTCCATGTAAAAGGGAGTCTTAGGTTTTGGAGGGAATCTTCTAGGATAAGTTTGATTAACCCATGATGGGCTAGCTATTGATGTTTTCCTTGCCGCACTTTGAGGCTGATATCTATCACTGATTGAATAAGTAGTTAGGGAATGCTTAGCCTATTTTGAGGAGGTGTGTCTGCTCCAAATCTCAGTTCCTCGAGAAGCCTAAAATGGTATCAATATGACATAGTATATATTCTTTCACATGATATATACTTAATGAGTTAGTAGCTAATTTCATTCCAAGGGTATGGCAGGCTTTGTATTATGACCCCATTTTTCTCCTCTATTGTCTCCTCTCCTTCCAAAAAGAATTTATTCTTTGCAATTTAGCTGTTACTCTTATCTTCCTTTCTCCAAGTAAACCGTAAAGGAAGTGTAGTGATTCTACCTATGAATTCAAGGGTGATTTCTACTGAGATCCTACTGCCACAATAGTGGAATGGGTCCTAGTTAGAGGTATGAGTGAGAGAGAAAAGTCTCTAACCACCTCATCATCATATCCCCTCATTTTTTGAAAGAAACCCATCCAATTGTGCCTTGTGAGGATCTCTACTAGAGGAGGGTGCTGATGAATTCTCATTGTGTTTGTGGGTTCTTTCTTATTAAATCCCCCTATAATTTTTCCTCTGATAATTATGGATGGTTCTATGGGTCTAATTCAAAATTATAATGGGTGAGAGATTTTAAATAAAAAATCTGTATATAAATCCCCTAGACTGCATTTTCTTTAACCAAATGGAGGGTTTTTCTATTTTTCTTTTTAAATTGAAAATGTGGAAAGGAGTAGCTCCTACCTCCCATTTATTATCTAATGAAACCAACATTTGATATTTCCTCTCTAAATTCCCATTGCTAATCCTTTATATGACTAGTCTATATCATGTAGGTTCTTGTGTAGGATCCTGTAGGCACTCCTACGCTAAAAACTTCTCACTATCTTTCCTGTAGAAACTGCTTCAAGAGCCAAGAGAAACCATGCTTCGATGAATCCTCGAGATTGTGAATGCTTCCTTTACATGGGAATCATCGTTTTATTTCCTCATATGGGTGATTGTGTGGGATGGTGTCCTGGCTACCGAAGTACGAGCACCTAATTTTGGATTGTTGGTCCCACTACCACTTAATCATTCCTCCTTACCTTGTTATCATGTCCCACTTTGATCATCCGTAACTTAACTATTTTTGGCATAATCTCCTTTTTCTTGTGATTTGACTGTTGTCACGTGTGGAGTGATCTAATTGTATTCTCCTCGTTGGCTGGCTGAAGGTGGCCAAGTTAACTGGCCACCTTTTCTTATAAAACCAACTCTTACACAATCCTACATTTTTTATCATATTATGCTAACGAGAGGGCCTAAGTGAGATGGCATACATGTGCGTAAGGTTCCTTGATGATGTTGCTTGTTAGAGAATGATGTCCCTATGTTATGTATTTGTTTCATAAGTTTTTTTTATATTGTCCTCCTTTGATGCTTATTTCCCTTGATGTGTAGGTACTAGAGGGTGATGTTGATGATCCTGGTGTTCCTCCTAAGCCATGAAGGATCTTCCTTGAAAATAGGATCTCCATGTTAAAGATGATTGCAACCTGTGAAATTTCCTTTTGTGGGATAGGCTGCTATAGGATTTCCTATAGGAAACCTATAGGATGTCCTGTGGCTGCCTCTCACCTAAAATTTTATTGTCTCCTTTACTTCCATAGCATGATGATTGCTTTGATGGGTAGAGAAGGGGTGTAGTGATTGGTAGGTGAGAGGTATATCCTTCAGGTATTGTCCCCTTATCCTCTGTTGTTACCCTCTTCTAATTTTCTGTTTTTTTTTTTTGAAAATTGTAACCTTGTTGAAACTGCCTTATTAGGTGAATGTAGGGGTAATCATAGTGGGGAGAGGGATGGCGATGAAGTTGTGGAGTAACATTTTATTTTTTGACACATGCTATTCATCCCCTTTCTCTAGTGTCACCTTCCTTTAGATTCCCAAGCCATTGTAATTCAAATAGGATCATCCTGTAGATTTTAAGGGAATCCTAGAGGTTTACAGGGAATCCTGTTGGAAACATAGAGCCCATGTAAACTGATTTGGATGAGTTCATAATGGAGGGAATAATGGGATGGTGAAGAATATGCGATGGAGTAATGAAAACATGAATTGTATAGGTCCTTATGCTCCTCCCTTATTTCTCTAATCCTCCTCCTGCTAACCTGCAAACAACATTTCAAAGTTTTTCTTTTCTCTCTTTTTATATATATTCTTTTTATTTTTTTTGAAAAAAACTAGTCTCCCTCCAAGAGGTTTTCATCCTAGCTGGTTGCTCTGGATGCCTCAAAAGAGGTTTTCACCCATAGATTTTTTTATTCCTTTTTTTTTCCTCTCTTTTTTTTTTTCATTTTTGACACCATTGGGCTACCTCAAGAGGTTTTCAATCCAACAGTGGGACTCAGGTACCTCATGGAGGTTTTGACCTGAGTCTCCGTGTTTTTAATCTTTTATTTTTATTTTTTTTTTTCCATGACCTGATGGGGTACAAGCTAAGACTTGCTCCACTACCATCACTATCTTGTTGATGCCATTGATCAATTCTTTCTTTGACAAGGGCTTCTTGTATACTTTCAATCTATTCCCATTAGCAAGTAAAGGAATAGCCTCTGCATTAATGGTTCTCATTTGCACTGAACCATTATCATGAAATTTTTCTATGACATAAGGTCCTAACCATCTAGTCCTTAACTTTCCTTTAAAAGCCTTGTATCTGGAATCATACAACAAAACCCAAATCACCTTCTTAAAACTATTTGTCCTTTATGTTCTTGTCATGCGACATCTTACTTTGAACTTTAGTTACCTTTGTGTGCAGGAGGGCTTGCATTCTAAACTCATCTAACCCATTCAGTTGGAGCAATCTCTCTTGTTGTGCCCTGGTGAGATCTAGATCTAGTTGTGTTTCCATTCTTAAGGTGTTGTATTCAAATTCAATGGATAGTAAGGGCTTCTTACCATAGATCATCTCATAAGGAGTGAATCCAGTGGTGTTCTTCCAAGTGTGGTATAGGCCCAAGTGGCCTTAACTAATCTATCTTCCCAGTCCATTCTACTGCTACTAATCGCTATGGTTATAATTCCCTCCAACTCTCTATTGGAGACCTCTACTTGCCCATTGGCTTGTGGGTAGTAAGGAGTGGATATTCTATGCTTGATCTTGTGTTGGATAAACAAATTTTCAATCAAGTGAGATGTAAATTGGTTTCCTTGATTAGTGACTAGTTCTTTAGGGTACCCAAACATATAAAATACATTTTCCCTTAAGAACTCAAACCAGTTTCTTCTCTATTGCTGCTTTGATGGTCTTGGCTTCAACCCACTTCGTTAAATATTATGTGCACACAATGATGTACAAATTTTGCATGGATGGAGGGTCAATGGATCCAATGAAATCCATGCAACGCTTCTCAAATGGCTTGAAAGTAACTTGCGGTTGTAGAGGAATTTCATCCTTTGGGGTAGGTTTTCCCATGCTTTGGCACCGATCATAATGACTAGTATACCTCCTCACATACTGGTGAAGAGTGGGATAGTAATAACCATCTTGTATCACCTTGAATGTTGTTCGTTTGGTTGTAAAGTGACCTCCAAAAGGCCCATCATGATAGGTCAGAATGATGTCAAAGACTTCCTCCTCCCTGATATACCTTCTCAGAATTTGATCCCAACCTAGTTTGAAGAGGTTTCCCCCAATCAAAGTAAATGGGGCGTTCTTCCTCACAATATTGCTTTTCTATTTGGAGGACAAATTCGATGGAAACTATGTAGACACCAATTAATCTTTTATGCAAGCAAACCATGGAGAGAGAACTAAAATGGAAAATAAGTGTTCATCTAGTAACTGATCATCAACCATTCCTTCCTCCCCTACAAGCAAAGTTAACTTGGATAAAAAAAATTGCAACAACATTTTCCTTTCTAGGCTTGTCAATAATAGTTAGATAAAGTTGTTCGTAATAAAAGTAACCATATGATAATCCAAGCATTTACATATGGTTTATTCATCAACTATTTAATAGCAAGATGGTTAGTATGTACAAATGTTTGGTAACCTGTAATGTAATTCCTGAATTTTTTAATAAATGCACAATAGGTAAGAGCTCCTTTTCAGTCATTGTATAGTTTACTTTGGCCTTTGACAGATTCTTACTAATAAAGTAAATGACATAAGGAAACTTGTCATCTATCTGCCCTAGATGTGCTCCTATGGAATTTTGAGAGGCATCAACATGTATATGGAAAGGAAGGGCTCAATTTGGGCCTTAGAGAATAGGTGCAGTGGTCAACTTGTCCTTCAAGGTGTCTAGGGCCTCTTAACAACTTTTTGTGTTAGATCCCTATATTACTAGTGTAACCCCTTATTGTTATTAGTAAAACCCCCTTATTATATTGTTGTGCCCTTGTCGTCGCCGTATTGTTATTATTGTGACCCATAGAGGCCCACTATTGTTATTATTGTGCGCTTACATTATTATTGTTATGTCGACTTTGATTATATTATGACCCCTTAGACTCTTATCTATAGAAAGGGGGTCTTGTCATTGTATCATCAAAGAATTGTTAATTTGTGTAATGTAAAGGAGATTTCCCCCTCGAAGAGGCTGAATTATAAGGCGTTGATCTATATTTTCTATCTTTTTGTGAGCTGGTTTCATAACATTTGGTATCAACACTTTTTGAAGGAGAGGGGCATGTTAGGTCCCTACACTACTAGTGTAACCCATTATTGTTATTATTACAACCGCCTTGTAATATTGTTGTGCCCAGGTAGTCCCCATCTTGTGATTATTGTGCCCTTACATTATTATTGTTACGTCGGCTCTGATTGTATTATGACCCCTTAGACTCCTATATATAGAAAGGAAGACTTTTCATTTGTATCATCAAAGAATTATTCATTTGTGTAATGTAAAGGAGGTTGACCCCTTAAAGTTTCTTATTTCTAAGGTGTTGATCTATATTTTCTATATTTTTTTGAGCTGGTTCCATAACATTTGGTTTACAGCTTTGGATTCTAGGGTTTTTCTACTCCAAATAGGCCATCGTGGAATTTTCGCTATAACTTTTTTCCGCGATGTTTCAGAGGCTAAAACAAAAAATCCATCTGAGATGAAATCGATTTGAAATTTAGTTCTGAATTTCAAAGCTTGTATCAATATATTTTCAGAGAGATGATCTGAGTGGCTTAAGGTTTCTAGAGACTCCCGAATTACATTCCAAACAAGTGACTTGGCAAAAATATTCATAGCTTTCTCTCTGGGAAACAAATTGAAATTATTCAGAAGTTACAGAAAGAGGACAGACTATATTTCCCATGTATATATTTCAGATCTGAAGGTCAAAACAGTGACATGTGGCACTTCGTACAACTTTCCTCTACTAAAACATTATATAATCAAGTCATCTTAGGAGATTGGGCATAACTCTTTCTTGGAGAATCAAATTATGATTAGACTTGTGGGGTTATAATGACGACACAGAGGGCTACTGCAAGACATAATTTAGAGCTTGGAAACTTGAAATTACCAAGTTATAGTTGTTTCAAGATCAAGTTCCTAAAATCAAGAAAAGGCGATATGGGAAATTTTGATGGCAAGTATTCATTAAATTGGATACTACAGATGGAGCAATATTTTGATATTCATGAGGTTCAACTGTTACAAAAGGTAAACATTGCGTCTTTATATTTCGAACCAAATAAATTTTTATGATATAAAGGGATTTTTTCTCGTAAAACACTTGTTATTTTGTCAATTTTCACGGAAGAAATAATAGCACATTATGAGGATACAAAGAGTAACAATTTCTTTAGCCAATTGATAAATCTCAAATAAAAGGGTTCAATGGAAAAGCACATTTAGGAATTTCAAAAATTGAATATAAGGGTAAATGGTATTCCACAGAAACAAAGGATTGATGTCTTCATAAGGACTTTAAAGGATAACATTCAACATGAGGTTCGTTTATGGGAACCTGATTCATTGTAGAAGGCATTCACATTGGCAAGAAAAATTGAAAGAAAAGTTATGGAAACAAGGAATCCCACCACCCACAACTATAATTATGGAATTGTTTTATCTCCTATATTTCCACAACTTACAAGGTTTACATGACAAATATTGGAAGAAAAAGAGAGCAAATACTTTGTTACAATTGTGATAGTAAATACACTAAAGGTCATAAGTGTGATGAGAAGAAATTATTTTATATAGATTATGAAGAGGAGGAAGAAAAGGATCAAGAAACATCAAAAGAAGAGGACATACACTAGGAACCAACCCCAAAGAACGAAGAAATGAATCCAAACTTATGGTGTAAAGCATTGGCAAGAATTACCACTCCTCAAGATCGCAAGATAGAAGGACATATCAAGAAGAAAAAGATTCAAGAAGTGAAAGATGACATTGAGAAAGAAGAAATGAATCTGACCATATCTTGTAATGCATTGGCCGGAATTACCACTCCTCAAACTATCAAGATAGAAGGCCATATCAAGAAGAAAAATGTTCAAGAAGTGAAAGATCACGCCGAGCATTAAGAAATGAATCGAATTATATCTTTTAATTCATTGGAAGAAATTGTGACTCCTCAAACTCTCAATATAGACAGACATATTAGGAAGAAAAATATTCAAGCAATGAAAGATCACATCGAGCATAAAGAACAATTTCTCCAACTTTTAAAGGATAATGCCACTTTGGTGTAGAATCAAATGAAAACTAGTCATATCAACATCGTAGTGAAAGAATTTTTGATGTAGGCGATTGGGTATTTTTACAACTACATCTTAAGCAAGCTATTTATGAGAAGGAAATGTTGGCAATACTACATGCACTTAAGAAATGAAGACATTACCTTATGGGAAGACACTTGAAGGTAAAAGTGGATCATTATAGTATGAAATACTTTTTAGAACAAATATTGTCTCTAGAAGAACAAAAAAAATGGGTCACAAATATGTTAGGTTATGACTTTGAAATCATCTACAAAAAAGGGAAGCAAAATGTTGTTGCAAATGCACTCTCAAGAAAATATGAGGATGTGGAAGCATTGTTTTGTGCTATTTCTATTATCCAGCTAGATTGGATAAATGAAGCAAGGGATGAATGGAAGAAGGTTGAAGAAGTGTGACCACTCATTCAAAAGTTGTAGAAGATCCCAGTTCAAACAATATTTCGAAAGCTTGATGAGGAAGGAAAAATCATATTGGAGCTTGGAGTAGTCACAAAAACAAGAACCCAACAACTATGAAATTGATCAATTTCAGAGTATATCATCAAGTGGAAGAACTTACCCACTAAATATTCCACATGGGAGGGCAATAATTTTATACAGACGCATTAAGAACTACTCAAGCATTGAGGAGAACACTTTTTGAAGGAGAGGGGCATGTTAGGTCCCTATACCACTAGTGTAACACCTTATTGTTATTAATACAACCTACTTATGATATTGTTGTGCCCATGTAGTCCCCATACTGTTATTATTGTGCCCCATAGAAGCCCACTATTGTTATTATTATGCCCTTACCTTATTATTGTTATGTTGGCTCTGATTATATTATGACCCCTTAGACTCTTATATATATAAAATAGGTCTTGTCATTTGTATCACTGAAGAATTGTTCATTTGTATAATGTAAAGGAGGTTGCCCCCTCAAATATGCTAAATTATAAGGTGTTTATCTATCTTTTATATCCTTTTTTGAGCTAGTTTCATAACATTTTGACCATAAAAATTCCAAATCTTTGGCCAGTAACCCAACTAAAGGAGAAGCTAACTTGCCGACATCTTTTATAAATCTCCAATAGTATCCAGCTAAACCTAGAAAACTTTTGACATCCCTCTATTTTTGTAGACGTGGGACCCTTTGGATGATGGCTATCTCATTTGGGTCCACTTGCAGTCCTTTATGGGATATTGAATGACTTAGAACAATCCCTAGCATCATTAAGAACTCACATGTTTCCAGACTAAGGGACAGGTTCATTTCAATGGATTTGTTGAGCACCTTGCCCAAGCTAGACAGAGCCTCCTGGAATTCACACCCATAGGGTGTAAAATCATCCATATAAATTTATAATGCATCATGGACTAGCTTAACAAAGATATTGAAGACTGCCCTCTAGAAAGTGGCAGGGGCATTGCATAGACCAAAATGAAGGACACTATAAGTGAAAATACCCCAAGGACAGGTGTAGGTGGTTTTATCCTAGTCCTCTGGGCTAATATGGATTTTATTGTGCCCACTAAAGCCATCTAGGAAAGAGAAAAAATTTCCTTTCCAAGCCATCTAGCACTTGGCTAATTAGAGGAAGAGGGAAATGGTCCTTGTTTGTTTCTTTGTCTAACTCTCTGTAATCGACACAATTCCTCCACTTCCCATTTTTCTTTGGAGCCAATATCAAAGGAGAAACCCACTCATTGTCTGAGAAAGTGCAGCTTTTGTAGTTCTTCTTTGACTATATCCTGCAGAGATGGATGCTTTCTCCTTTCAAGTTGTTTGACTAGTTTTCAGCCTTCTATGATATAAATCTAGTTAATATACACCGAGGGGTGCACTCCATTCATTTCCTTGTAACTCCAAGCAAAGGCATCCAAATGTTCCCTTAGCATGTTACACAACCTTTCTTCTTGGTGTACAAAAGGAGGGGTTGATTTTCAATGTTCTTTTAGGGCTGAATTCTATTGTTTTGACACGGGCATAGTTTGAATCAGCTAAGAATAGTTTAATCTGATGGTTACTCTTGGTTTCCTTTACTACTTCCTCTAACGACAAGGTGTTAGGAGTTGGACTTTAGAGTATGTGTTCAATCAAACCATCTTCATCTGGTTGTCCTCCTCCCATGGTTGTTTCTAAGGTATAGAGCTGGGCTTAGTAGATTTCACCTTTTTCCTCCTCTTCTAGCCATAAAGGTAAGTCATGTTCTAGAGATGGTTGAGCAGGAGGTTACAAGACTAACTACTTGGATAAATGCCCAATTTTTTATACTCATATTTCCAACCCTGCAATTGACGTAGGCATCAATAGTGGCTAATCGAGGCCTCCAAAGTATTCGAGCATAACCAGTAAGCTTGGCCTTAGGATGGAGGATTAGGAAGTTTGCAAGGTACTCCCAAGAGTCAATGGAGATCATCATATCCTCAACAATCCCCTCAGGGGTTATTGTGGAACGGTCTGCAAGTTGCAAGTCTATTGTGTCTTTTTAATGAACCCCAGAGATTGAGCTTGAGCATGGTGTCCTTAGTCATTACATTTATGGTAGCCCCAAGATCAATCAAAGTGTGTGGGACAATGGTGCCATTGATGTGCGCATCTACTACAGGGCTTCCATGGTCCAAATACTTTGGGCAAATTACCTACACAACATTAAGTCAGACAGTTATCCAATGACATTAATGTTAGGGGTGTCTCTTTCTTGCCCCCCTGGATGTTTGAAACACTTCTCTTTAATCAACTTGTTGTAAATAGGTACATCCTTGATGGCTTGGAGAAGTGGAATTTTGACACATAAATTTTTCAATTCACCAAGAAATTCATTCTCTTCTCGGCTAGGTTTTACTGGATGAGCTAATCTCTCAAGAGAGGGTGGTGGATTCACTCTAGGCATGCTTTCCTTTCTTTCCTCCTCACCCTCCCTAGGTGGCGGTGGAGACTAGTTGTTCGGGAGTATTCCCCCAGCTCTTAGGTTGAGTTCCTGAATCTCCACACGATAAGTATGATAAGATGTCTCTCCACTGTAAAATTGTTGTGCCTATCTATTATTTGGATTCAGATTTGGCTGGGTAGGAATCTAAGGTTGTTTAGGTGGAGTAGGGTGCAAAGGTTTTGGTTGAGTAGGAGGTGAAGGAAATAAACCTGGGGAATTATTGTAAGGGGGCCTCCACCCCTCGGGAGGTGCATTCCACTCAGTATGTGGAAAAGTATATGGCTAAAATGGTTGGTTGGTCAGCTGGGAATGGATGTGTTCTGGTTAGGTTTGTAATATGCATGGGATTATCCTTGCATGCCCTGCAAGTATGGCCGAGGCCCATGAGGTATCCTTTGATTTATGTAGAAGAGTTGTTCATTCACCCCTTTAGTTCCCTGATACACAACTTTTAGTCTAGATAGATAAGGGAACTTGTTTGTGGAGTGGTTTTCTTCATAGACCGAGTAGGTTTTGATTAGGTTTAATGGGCATTCATTCCTAGGGTGCCTATTTGTGCATCTAGGGTAGAATATGGTTAATGCTCTTTATGCTTCCTCCTTCCTTCACTTGATGTGCATAATGTCCATTTGTAGGGCAAGGGTTTGAAGCATTTCACTCTTGAAATCTTCTAGTATATTTCCAATTTCACCTTTTATGGATGTGTTGGAAGAGGGTGGGTTACGCATTGGTTGACCACCCCTACCCTTTTTCCTAGCCTCCCTAAAATGATTCCTAAAGATAGTCTTGATATCTTCATAGGGTAGTTGGTAGATGTTCCCTCCCGCTAGTAGGTTTAGAGTATCTAGAAGAAATTCCCTTACCCCTCGGAGTAGGACTAGCTTCAGTGGCTCCGGATCAATTGTGCACCTGACCCTTTTGTAACTAAACTGGAATATTTCTTCATAATCCTTTAGGGATTCATCAGGCCCTAAGGTCATCCTAAAAATTTCCTCTTTAGTGTCTTTGGACGTGTAGTAGTCTTGACACTTATTATTGAAGGCTTGTTGCATCTGAGCCCAGGTTGTGATGTTATCCCCAGGTAAACCCATGAACTAGCGTAAAGCTGCATCCTTGAGAGTGGATGGGAATAGTTTCAAATTCTGCTCATTAGTGGTGTAATCATAATTTCTGCATACGAAAACAAACACAAAGAAATTATTTTGATCTTCTGAGGTCAAGCCATGAAAATGAGGAAGAGGACAGGGGCTTATGCTTTTTATCTTGGTATCCCCATTAGTTTCTCTGATGGGAAAGGCACCCTCAATTCTTTCTCTATCTCCTCTGTCATTTCTATTTTCAGCCATTAGATCAGTTGGAATGGGTTCTCCTTCTTCTTCTCCTCCTATAGGCTCTTCCAAAATCTCTGGTTGTTTGCCTAAGGGGTACTCCAATCCACAGCTACCGAAGAAGAGGTAAGGTTGGATGTTTGAAGCGGTGGGGGTATTTGGTAGAAATTTCCCTAAGTTATCCCCCTTCCTACGAGGAATGAAAGAAGTGATTTTTCTTAGTTTTGTGTTTTTTTCAATATTTGGGACTAATTACAGAGTTTAAATCACAAACTGAATGGAAATTAACTGCTTGAAAGAAATCTCACTTACAGAATGGAAAAGAAAGCAAACTAACTTACAATTAATTTTGTAGAAATGGCGCTAATGACAGAATGTCAGAGATAAGAAATGGAAGTAAGAAAGAAAAAATCACATCTTACTCAGACACCTCCCCAGAAATGGCACCAAAAGATGATGAGCACCAGTATTGCAACAACAATGCTGCAACTCCTCGGTCTACCAACTTCACTTTATCAACATAGGGTTTGTACAAAATTGGAGGTGACAATGTTGTATACACAAGCAGAGCTGATGGGTCTACTCTTTTCCACTGCTAAGCTGATGATAGACCACTATGGTCTTTCAAACCAGCCTTCTATTGATTCGGAAGAATCTTGAATGCCAATGAGGAAAGGGGAATTTTACTTTAACCGAAATCTTGTCTACTGTAGTAAGGAAAAAATGAGATCAAATGCTTAAACACACCATTCATATAACTATTTCTAAGAGGTGTTTCGTCAAAAGATGGCTAAGTTGACATGTGTACAATCCTATTGTCCTAGGCATGCAATCTAAAATAACCAAACATTCTACCACTGTGCATGTAAATGAACACAATAATTCTTTTTTCCTTTTTGTCTTTTTTGTGTGAAAATATGAATGCTAAATGCTCTTAGTGATGTGGCGGGTGGATTAAGGATGATGGTGAATGGTCAGATGGCTTGGGAGGCAAATAGGGGTCTTCTCCTATCTTCCTAGGTGCTTTTTCCACAATTCAGCCTCCAAATAGCCCACTACAGGTCGTCCTATAGGATATTCTAATGCCTCCTACATGATTTCCTAATGCTTCTACATGATCCCCTATATTCTTATAGGATCTGGCTGAAAGCAAGAGGAGGAATTTGGAAGGTGGTGTAGGGCTTACAAAAGGTGAATGATGGGACAAATGAGGCAAGGGAGTGGCTAGGACTCCTTCATAGCTCAAAATAGAGTTTGTGAGATGGTTGGATTTGCTCAACAAACTTGGAGAAGTGTTCTTATGAAATGATGAATTTGGTGAGGGATTAGTGGAAAAAGTGATAATCATGGATGGATGAGGTTAGGATGAGGTTTATGGTCATGATATCTCTCTGCACTATTGAAACTCCTACACTGCATCAATCACTAACATTTACCCATGAATCTTGTCAAACAAGAAATATTTTCAGTCAACTAAGAAAACATAAATTCATTATCTTGTTGCCTACTTCATGCATGGAAAAACTTGCAGAATAATGTGAAACATTTATGAGATCTCATGCAAGGCTGAAGATATCAGAAATGACAGTTAAATCCTATTCTTGAAAACTGGTAAAATGTTAGCCTAAATAGGAGAAAACCCGAAATTCCTGAAGAAATCAAAATTATGTCTTTTTGGGGCTGCATAAGAGTTCTCTCCTCAAACCATGGTCCTTGAAGGGAGGAGTGAGGCCAAAGCTACCCACTATAATATTTTTTATATTCCTTTATCTTCCTAATCTACTGGAAAATCAGTGCACAAATTGAAGCAAACTAATCAAATCCAGAACTATTTGCAATGAAATAATGTTAAAAACAATTCAAACATTAATCTATGAAATCAATTACGCATACAAATACAAGAAGAGGATCCTTTTCTACTATTGTTGGGCCCTAGTCCAAGAGCTTCAGTCCTATGAGACAACTCATTGTTCGATCAACGAAATGCTCATTCTCATTATCATATCAGAAAATTACATAACAATGTCTTCCACAATTCTTGAACTCGAAAATGCCTAGTTCTTTTACGTCAAAAATATGAATCCTAATGAGGCTCTAGGCTTCTTTATTTATACAATTGAAGTATTTAATGACTTCCTTAGATCTAGGGAGGCTCGACTCCTAAACTCAAGATGAACTAGTTCTTTAACTATTGCTAGCTCGACTGCCTTTTGATCTTCATGACTCAGATGCTTGCAACTATGAGCTAATGTGATTTAATGGAGGAATATTCAAATTTGTGAGGATTAAATGAGGAGGATCTACCTCCTATAATATCTCCTCCTTGTCTCATTCGATTTTATGCCCTTAATTAGCCAAAATTGCCATGATTTTCTCTCAAAAACCTGAAATCAATCCACATTAGTCCACTAGACATAACATCTCATTTTTATGCATCTCATTAAGCAAAATATAATCAAAATATGTAAGGAATTATGATAAGAGTTTATTTAAATAAGCTTGGAGGTGTATGAAGGTTCATAAAGTTGCGCAATGTTTAGGCTCATCACCACCTAATAGATGATGATGCTCATCCTTAATATTACAATATAGGGCTTGTACATAACATTCGAGTGCCAACACTTGAGCTAGTTAATTCTATATAAAACATTTTCGTCTTTTAAGGGTGATATAGGGCACTTTTTGGTCATGATGTCTTGGCATGAAGATACCTTTGATGGCTTGTACATGATAATATGGAGCACTCATTAGCCCTAACCTCGCATCCTGATGCCTTTTTGAGTTCATTTGAAAATTGAACTAAATATATTTGTGTAGTTAGTGTAGTTAAAATGAAAAATTACTATTGACTTTGTTATAATTATTTGTTTTATTTAAACTATTTAAAAATTAAAGATAGAAAAGTTGCAATTAAATAAAATTGTATATTTAAAATCTATAAAATTATAATAAAATCTAAAAAAAAAGATGGAAAAGAGCATGGTATATGTTTAAAAGAATAAATAAAAACAATAAGATGACATGCTCATAAATCCATTGATTCTTGAAAAATACATATTAATAATTATAGAATTAAATGCCAAAAAAAAGTACTTAGGAATGTAGAGATGGAATTAATAAATTATGATTGATTTAAATGTAAAACAATAAAAAAGCCTAAAATATTAGATATGATATTAAAATAGTATTTTGTTGTTTCATAAATTTAGTGTTAAAAAAAAATTAAAGTCATGTTATATAAATTTAAAAATTTAAAATTCGATTTTTTTGGTTTATAATTAAATTTTGAATAAGATAAGGTTAAAAATTATCTCAAATCTAGTTATTAAAATAAATATATTTTCTGCAATATTAAAAACAAAATTATTATTCAAATAAGTAAATGTAAATCTATATGGAGTGTATAATAAATTATTATATTGAAGAAGAATAATATCCACAATCAATAAGGTATAAATAAAATGCAAATTTATATCGAGAGTATAATCACTTATTCAATTGACATGTACTGCGAATAAGTACTATCATGAACATATAAATGATATGGTTATAAATCACTTGGAAAACTATGGGTGTGACACTATTTTCCCAAGGAATCGACCAAGACATGGAATATGATAATTTTTTTATCATAAATGTTATAATAGATTAATATATTATATGTGTTGTGGAATAATCCAATATCACTATTTATATGATGTGAATTGGAACATTTTCATAAATTCTTTAAAGTAACAAGAAGTGATTTCACAAGACAAAAATTAGTAGCCATAAAATTCATATAAAATAGTAAGAAACATTGAGGGTAAAAAAATTTGAATAAAGTATTGCAAAAATGTGACAAAATAAAGTAGTATAGAGTGTTGTAAAAGATATTCAAATTCACTTTGTCATTCTTTAATCACTAAAGGCTCCAACTATTTATAATTTTATTAAAACATCTGAAATGTAACTCCAACAAGGAGAAACATAAGATTTTGAATGGAAATCTATGATGAGATGATATGTGAAACACATGAATCTAACCAACTTTTTAAAGCTATGATTATAATCCAAACTAGAAATTTACCCTTCATATTTTTGTTTTCAATCAAATAAATTCTATTAGTTCTTTGAAATACATCAACAATTTTTTTGAGGTACGCTTCTCCCTTAACCTCATTCAAAACAAATTTATTAACTAGGAGAAAGATACAAAAGGTGATACCAAAGTGCCAAAATTTACATTGTGTCCTTAAAATAAATGCGCAAAGCATCCAAAACCCACATAGAATACATATGAAAAGAACTTTCGTCAAATATTATGAGGGGGTATCAGTTCCTATCTAGAATTAAAAATGTTTGGGGGTCTAGGGGCCCCGTAAAAATGAATCTCTAGGTTGTCAATCTGACCCTCAATATGATCTAGTCACTTATTAGTAAATATTTGGCTCGTTATAAGTGAATTCATCTTGTCCAAAATTTCTTGTTTATTATGTGATCAGTAAATCATGAATGTTATCACCTCATTCAAGTCATCATCTCTCTATTTCCCTAGCTCCACCAGCAGTGTGATAAGACTCTACAACTACCTATACAAACATTCTAGATATGGTGGTCCTTCCAATGGCTACGTGATGAAACATGTTCATGAGCCAATTCGAGCTCATAAATAGCCTCAACACCCCCATTAGCCTCCACTTTTCCTATGCACCTACAATGGCCAACCAGGACTTCGTGTGGTCACCCAACTCACACAACATGCCCCCTTTCATCTAAGAATTCCACTATATAATCTAGAACACAAAGACTAGTTTAATTCAACCACCCAAATGTTGTATCTTGGTAATCAAATCCCACTTCAAAACTCAACAAGATAAAAATTGTGAAAAATTGCATATTCTTCCACAATTATCACTAAAGAAGCACCCCCATAATTACAATACTTCCTCTTGAATAGAGTACCCCAAGAAACCAAGGACATTGGTAGTGATCCTGGGACCTCAAACTACATCTCTCAACCCTAAGAAAATTTGGCGATAGATACGTGCAACAAATTCCACTAAAGAGATCAGGGACCATGACAAATTATTGAAAGCATAAAGATGAGGAAACCCAAAAAGAACAGACGACCACCACATCCAAAATTCCATTTACAAAGGAACTCCTAGAGCCTAGAGGCATAGCCATATTTCTTACTAAATAAGGAAGAGAATAAGACCACCCCATTTTAACTCTTGCAGCAAGAAAATTTAGTAGTTCTCTTGTCCTCACCACGTCTCACCATCCAAAGGATAGTTCACCACCCTTCAGCTCACTGAGGTGCCAAACCATGCACGTTAGCACACCATAGTGACCAAAGAAACCACCCGAATGAGCATGCATAGGTTAGCGGTCTATGCATAGTAACCATTCCCCTACCACCTTCCCAAACTCTGATATCTAGAAGAATCGGATTCTAAGAAAAAAGAATCGTTCAGGAAATAATCTCATTCACATGTTTGTAGAATCTTTTGGGTCCTACACAATTTGTCTATGGCCCTTGGCCACATTGATCCTCCAGGTTTGGCCACACTCATCAAGGTAAACATTAACCTTCATGTTATTTAATTTTATAATATATATAAAAAATAAGTATATATATTTTTTCCCCGTATAAAAGACGTAATTTTATTCATATGAAAAAATTACATTTTGTAGATGCTTGAAGCATATGTAGATGGTTGTTCTTGTAATGCCCAGAAAAAAAAAAAAAAGATTACTAAGCAGAAAAAAATAAATTCCAGCAAGCCTATACTTTTCGGTTCTTCTTCTTCTCCACTCTTTGCCAACCTCCAGAGTTGGGAGAGGGTGCAATAATAGCTATCTAGTTTTCTGATGTGCTCATTGGATGTTCTTTGTTAGATTCTAATCCTTCTAATCCATGAGTTCGTTTGATGCCACTTGCTTCTAGTTGAGCTTCTTGTTGTTGTTTTATGTTGTATGGCTCCAGCTGAGTGTTTGGGGTGTTCTCTTCCTGTGTATATTTTTGTCCCTTTTGTGTGTCAGGTTCTGAAAGATTCCCTATAGGTTCTGTCTGCATGTCCTCTTCTTCCAGCAGGTCAGTATGCTGCCACCTTTTGGCCTTTTTTTGTTGTTTCTTATTCCCTTTGGGGTCCATTCTAGGCAATGGGTAGGCATATTGGAGATGCCCTATTTACATACACCCTCGACATCTAAATGTTGTATTCTCATAGACCAACAGTTGTTTCCACAAAGTATTATTCAAGATTAATGTGAAGTGATCAAGTAGCCCCTGACACAAGTCCACTTCTACACATATAATAGCAAATGTGAAAATTCCCTCGATAGCTCTGTCTTCATCAATTTTTAGGAATTTCCCCAAGGAATTCCCATTGGCTATTAAAACTTTGTGATGCCAAAAATGTAGAGGGAGGTCGTGAAGCCTAACCCAAACAGGCATTGTTCACACTTTCATACTATTTGCATCAAAATTAGGGAACCACGGGGTGGTGAAGAGGCCAACATTGCTCCAGAACCAAGGCCCCTGATTGATGATACTATCATGTTCCTGTTCTGTGTCGAATCTAACTACAAAAAATCCTTTTGGGCACAGGTATATTTCACAGTTAGATGACCATGAGGAGAAGATCCACTGATGTAGAGCATTAGATTTTGGCCAAAAACCGTTAAATCTATAGGTAACAGTATTCTCATATAGGTCTGTGTGTAGAGTAGTTACCTATGGCAAAGATACTTGAAGCGTTGGAGATTCTGATTTTTGTTCCACAATGTAGGGGCCTGGTAGTTATGATGCTCGTGCTAGTTTGTTTGGTATTTTCTCCTTTCCTTTGATTGCATCACAGACGAGAACTTGTATTTTTTGAACTGGCTCCATTACATCTGCCGCGCAACCTTAGATTAAGAATGATGGTTGAATCTTTCATTATACCATAGTGCTAATGTGTGTGGTTTTCGTGCAGACTGTCTTATATATATCAGATTTTGGTGTTTACTTGGGGTTCCAAGTTGGATCTAGATTTCCTTCTTTAACTCATGAATACTCGTCCCCTTGCTGAGTTGCATGTAGTAGTGTCTACCCCATATCATTTTGATGAAGATTTATATTAGATCTTCGTCCATGCAGAGAGGAAAGACCTTGTTGAGGCCCCGATCTGTTGGATCTGGCTTTTTCTCTGTAAACCTAAATGCACCACTGTGTTTTGTATTCTGTTTGTGCCTTGGTTTCTCCAGATCTAGTTTGTGGAGGACGTTTTCATAGTCCCAATCACTATCTCTAGAATATCTGCTTTTCGCAAGAATGTTTGGCCCTTCAGGATCATGTCACCTTTGGCTAGATCCACTGTAGTTCTTAGCTTCCATCCATTGGTGCTAGACCCTACCTTCCTTTTTGAATAAAGGGGCGCAAAAGGTTGTGCAACCCATATCCATTCCCGCACAGTTTGATCTGGCCATATAGCCTCATTTTTGGCTTTTAGCTTGTGGGTGGCCAGATCGACAGCTAGGGTATAACTCTTGTGAAGCTCTGGTTTGTAGTGTGTTGGTGGCATAATTTGTTGTTCCTAAAACCCTTGCCTTTCCTGTCCATCCCTCTGTCTCCATTTTCTGCAAGGGAGTCCATGCATCGAGGTAGCTATTCCGTAAATAACCCCAGTCTCTGTAACAGCCGTTGAATATCATTTGGGGATGAGCGAGCAAGAGATTAGTTTGAAACAACTTGTGTGGATTCGGGTCCCATGCTAGAGCCCCACGACCTTTAGATTCCTTCTAGTCTGACTGCGCCTTCTCGTGAGGATCCACAGTGTCGGCCTAGGGAGAACCAACGCTTGCAATTGCAGAGTCCATGATATCCTAGAAATGATGATAAACATTGGTCGCCATCAAAATTTATTTTTAAAATAAGTATATATATGATATATATATATATATATAATTATAATATATATCACATGTTATTATTTTTCATTTAATTTATTTACTTATCAAAATGTTTGAAAATAATTACTTTTAATATTTCAATTTTAAACAAAGGTAAATTATTTCAAACCTTTTTGATAAGTAATAAACCTTAAATGAAAAATAATTAAACATTTGGATATATATATATATTTATATAATACTATGCAATTATCATTATCATATCAGAAAATTACATAACATTGTCTTCCACAAGTCTCAAACTTGAAAATGCTTAGTGGTTTTACATCAAAAGTCTGAATCCTAATGAGGCTCTAGGCCTCTTCCTTTATAAAACTGAAGTCTTGATCAACTTCCTTAAAGCTAGGGAGTCTCAGCTCCCAAAATCAATATGAATTGGTTCCTTCACTATCTCTTGCTTGGCTGCCTTTTGATCTTCATGACTCAGCTATTTGCAACCCCGAGCTAGTGTGATTTGATGGAGGAATATTCAAATGAGTGAGGATTAAATGAGGAGGATCTATGCCCTACAATATGTCCTCCTTGTCTGATTTGATTTTTTTCCCTTAATTAGCCAAAATTACCATGATTTTCTCTCAAAACGTTAGTCGACTAGACATAAATCTCACTTTTACTCGTCTCATTAAGAAAAATATAATCAAAATGTGTACGTAATTATGAGAAGAGTTTATTTAAATAAGCTTGGAGGTGTATGAAAGTCCATAGAGTTACCTAATGATGAGGCTCATCACCACCTAATAGATGATGATGGTCATCCTTAATATTACAAGATAGGGCTTGCACATCACATTCGAGTGCCAACACTTGAGCTAGTTAATTCCACATAAGCCCTTTTCCTCTTCTAAGGGTGATGTAGGGCACTTTTTGGTCATGAATATACCTTTGATGGCTTGTACGTGATAATATGGAGCACTCATTAGCCCTTACCTCACATCTTGATGCCTTTTTGAGTTCATTTGAAAACTTAACTAAATATATGTGTGCATTTACTGTAATTAAAATGAAAAAATACAATTGACTTTGTTATAATTATTTGTTTTATTTAACCTATTTAAATAAATTTAAAAAAGTAGCAATTAAATAACTTTTTATTTTTAAAAGGTATAAAATTATAATAAAATCCA